>PVIH01018745.1:0-37522 GCA_004025045.1 Sigmodon hispidus
TGATCTTTGACAAAGAGGCCCAAAACATTCAATGGAAAAAAGATAGTATATTTAACAAATGGTGTTGGCATAGCTGGATGGAAGTGTGTAGAAAAATGCAAATAGATCCGAGCCTGTCACCCTGCACAAAACTCAAATCCAAGTGGATCAAAGACCTCAACTTAAACCCAGCCACTTTGAACTTGATAGAAAAGAAAGTTGGAAATACACTTCTACAAATTGGCACAGGTGACCATTTCCTAAATATAACACCAGTGGCACAGGCACTAAGACCAACAATCAGTAAGTGGGATCTCCTGAAGCTGGGAAGCTTCTTCAAAGCCAAGGACACTGTCAATAGGACAAAACGCCAGCCTACAGAATGGGAAAAGATTTTCACCAATCCTACAAGTGTTAGAGGTCTGATCTCTAAGACATATAAAGAGCTCAAGAATCTAGAGCTTAAAACCTTGAATAACCCAGTCAAAAAATGGGGTACAGATCTAAAAAGGGAATTCTCAGCAGAGGAACTACAAATGGCCGAAAGGCACCTGAAAAAGTGCTCTTCATCTTTAGCCATCAGAGAAATGCAACCTAACAGAGAGATACCACCTAACACCTGTTAGATTGGCTAAGATAAAAGGCACAGATGACAGCCTATGTTGGAGAGGATGCGGAGCAAGGGGAACACTCCTCCATTGTTGGTGGGTGTGTAAACTTGTTCAGCCACTTTGGAATGCAATATGGAGGTTTCTCAGAAAATTGAGAATCAATCTCCCCAAGGACCCAGCAATACCACTTCTGGGTGTATACCCTAAAGAGGCACATTCACATACCAAAGGTATTAGCTCAACTATGTTCATAGCAGCATTATTTGTAATAGTAAGAACCTGGAAACAACCTAGATGTCCCTCAACTGAAGAATGGATTAACAAACTGTGGTACATCTACACAATGGAATACTACTCAGCAGTAAGAAAAAAATGATATCCTAAAATTCACAGGCAAATGGATGGATTTGGAGAATATCCTCCTGAGTGAGGTATCACAATCTCAGAGAGATAATCAGGGGATGCTCTCACTCACTAGTTTTCTCTAAACAAACAAACAAGAAAAAAAGCCAAACATGCTCAAGCGGCAAACCACAACCACTGAACAGCTTGGGATCAGAAACACCCTGGACTGACCCTTCGAACCCCACTCCAACTATAGGAACACCAGACTCACTCTTGGGGGAGGGAGGACAAAACTGAATTTGGCCACGAGTGGAGACTGATCCAAGCATTATTGGGTCAGTGGAACCATAGGACTTTCTGCTCCCTGCCCAGGGAAGGGATGGGAAGTTGCAGAGAAGAAAAATATCAAGATGTGGTGGGAGGGGAAAGGGACCTTGGATGAGGATATACCGGGATGGGAAAAAAATTTTTCAGAGGGAAAGCTGAACACATAGTAAATATATGTGTAGCAATCTTATTTGCATTACCACCCTTGATATGCCATTCTTATGATTTTTATCCTCTTCATAGTTATTGTTAACTTTTCCTCATTTTAAATTCATGTTACTGTTTTTTTTTTGTTAAATACAAAATAAAGAAGGAAAAAAAACAAAAAAAAAACCAAAAAATAAATAAAATCATTTGGGAAGCAAATAATTAAAGTAGATGAGACATTAATGTAATTTCTATTATAAATACTTGTTTGATCATTCTTGTTTTAGCTCTAAAATAATTGGTTTCTTTTTATTTTTGAATAAAGTCTCATTTTTTATCCATGTATTTCCTTGTTCAAACTCCCTTCACCCTCTTGCCCCTCCCAGTCACTCTCTCTTCTCCCCATCTCCTTATCTCCTCCCCAGCAAGGGCAGCAAGTCCCAAGGTCCCAATGTGGCTTAGTTTAGCATCCACCCCAGGCAGATCTGCTTTCCTCACCACAACATCAAGACTGAGTCAGGTGTTCCTCTGGAGAGAATGGGCTCCAAGTTGGTGGTTCAAGGTATTTTTGATCCCAAGCTGTTCAGTGGTTGTGGTTTGCAGTTTGGGTGTGCTTTGCTTTTTGTTAAAGTCCACTAATGAGTGGACTATATTACAAATAGCCTCTGAAAAACTAGAAAGGGGAGATTCCATTAATTATTTAAGTTATAAAATAGAGCTTTAAAAAATTAGACCCCAAAAGGTACTAATCAGGAGAGATAGATTAAAGACTTTAAATGATTTTCAGAGATTACTAGGAGACATTGCCAATTTACAACCCACTATTGAAATAAAAAATGATGAACTGAATAATTTGTTTAAAACCTTAAGTGGTGACAAGGACTTAAATACTTCAAGAGAATTGTCACCTGAAGGTGAGAGGCAGTTAGCTTTGGTAGAAAAGAAATTACATGATGCATATGTGGATCATGTGGATCCAGATCTTAATTGCATCCTAGTTATCTTGCCCTCTAAGCATTACCCTACAGGAAATTTAATGCAAGGGGTATATGTCATCTGCAAATAGAGATAGTTTGACTTCTTCTTTTCCAATTTCTATGCCTTTAATAGAAGATCTTCAGGGAAGAAGTAAGGAATGAGTGGGAAAAAAATGGCATGTGACAGATAAGGGGTGTTAGGTAATTAAGAATATGCATGTAGAAAATATTTGAAGGGTGAAAAAAGGAATTACTAACTTAAAAAACAAAATAAGAATAACACACACCCCTTTAAAAAAAAGTCATGTCTTTTTTTTAATTTCAGTTTGGGTTACTTTTTTTTGCTTTATTTTTATTTTATTTTATTTTTTTCGATAATAAAGGTTTTTTTCCATGTATCCCTATCTCCCCCTCCCGTCCCCCTCCCAATCCCTTCCTGTCTGTCTTCAGCCTCTCTCCTCCCTATCCCCCATTCCCTCCCCCTAAATGGGAAGAAGTCCCAAGGTGGATCAGCTCAGCATCCACTCTAGGCAGGTCCAATTTCCTCATCCTAATGTCATGACTGGGTAGGTGTTCCTCTGGGGAGAATGGGCTCTGAAGTGCACAGTCTGATCTCTCCCCTTGATGCTCCACATACTGCCCATGTCAGTGGACAGCTGCCTATCCTTGGAGGGACTAGAACTAGCTCCTTTTCTTGAAGGTTCTCCAGTGGTTGTTCTTAATTCAGTGAGTTCCCCAGAGCTCCAGCAGCCATCACTGTGGGAGTTTTCTTCATAAGCCCTATCCCCTTGCTCATATAGACTCTCATCCCCTGCTCTCAGCTGGACCAGGAGCTCAGCCCAGTGCTCAGTCCTGTATCTCTGCCTCCACCTCTATTCACTGTTGAATGTAAGTTCTGTGATGGCACTTGAGGTGGCTATTCATTTGATTATAGGGGAAATCCTGTCTAGGCAACACCTTCACTATTGGTTGGAGACCTAGGCAAAGACATCCTGTGAGTTCCTGTAGGTTACCCGAGCACCTGGTCTTTTTCTGACTGCACATTGGCTTCTTTTATTAAAATCTCCATCTCTTTTTTCTCCTTTATTCTTGCTCCTCTCATTCAATTATCCCCACATCTTCTACCCACAGTTGCAACTCCTTATGCTCCCAATTCCTAGGGGAGCCCCTAGATGTCTCACTTAAATTCATTCTGATTCCAAACTTTTCAGGGGCTGTGGTTTGCAGCTTGGGTTTCATTCATGTACTATTGCATGTATATACATATATACATACATATATGTGTGTGTGTGTATGTGCAGTCATGAAATAAGCAAAAGGACAAGAGATCTTAAGAGAAGGAGGGAGAAAGAAAAGAATACATGTGACATAAAAGTGAAAGGAAGGAGGTAGAGATTAGCAAGAGAAGACAGCAGGGGAGAAAGAAGGATAGGAACTAAGTACATAGGAAAATATCACAATAATCTCACTACTTTGTATAGTGAATTTAAATAGAAACATAAACACATACAGTTATAATGCAGGAAAACAGTTGACTGGTTCTGAAAATGAGCAGACAAGGATGGGACTAAGAGAAACTTTAGAGAAACAACCAAGGTGTGGAAAGACAAGCTGATTCCTTCTATGCCTTATTCTCAGGTCTTCTGTGATTGCTGCCTTCTCTCCTTGAAACATATTTTCCCTTCTCTTTCTTACTTAAATCTATTTACTTGCTTTATTGAAACTTTACACCTTTATAGAGCCAGCTCCAGGCCCCTCACAAGATTTCAGTTCTTGGTTCTCCACAGTTGCCTCTACTAGGCTTAGGGCCACATCCTTAGGGAAATGATAGTATCACTGTTGAGTCTAGACACCAGGAAGCAGCCTTTCTTCATACACAAGTCATTGATGAATGAAATCTAATAGTTAGCAGAACCTGTGTGGACCTAGATTGTCGCAAGTCTGACAAAATATCATTTATGTCTTCAAATTTGTTAGAGTCAAAACTTCCACAAGCAAAGAGAAACTTCTTTCTGCTTCTTGTTTCAAAGTTTCCTGAGAACCCATGTATGTAGGGTTTTCATATTGGGTGATCCATGCTCAGTGGTTTGGCTAAAGGTGTACATAAAAATTTTTTTTCTGTATGCTCTCTTGTATTGTGACCACAGGATAAAAAGCAAGTCTTAGCATTTCCTTTTGTTTTTAACAAGCAACAATAAATCAATCATTTAATCAATTAATATAATCAATGAATTCATGAAGTTGCTGGAGAAGTCTTGGCTTTTCTAAGGAGACTACAAAGAAGATACCTAAAGTTAGCCAAGATACTCCAATGCAATGGTCACCAAAGATGCTTGAGTGGCCTTAATGGGTGGCAGTGCCTTCTTGTTAAGACCAAGGCATCTTTTTTTACGAAGCCAGCAAGGCTGGTGGATAATTTACATTCCTCCTGACTTTATATTGGTCATGTTTATAGTGTGGCTGTGTGACTCACTTCTTGCCATTGCATAGGAGGTCATGTTTATAGTGTGGCTGTGTGACTCACTTCTTGCCATTGTATATGAATGTTTAATTGAGGATTTCTGTGGGCTAAGTGGGAAGAATCCAGATCCTGTGGTTTGAGAGGACAAACCTAAAAAACCAGGGACAATTAGAATTTTTAAAAAATTTTATTTAAGAAGGTATTATTTTTCTTTTATATCCACTCTTCCTCCATTCTCCTTCTTTTCTCCTTCCCTTTCCATCCACCAATCCTCCATCAACTCCTCAAAGGAGGTAAGGCCTTCTTGAGTAGTCAATACAGGCTATTATATCAAGGTAAGTTAGGACCAAGCCCTCCCTCTCTGTATCAAGGCTGAGTAGGGCATCACTATATAGAGAGTGGGCACTAAAAAGCCAGTTCATATATTTGGGATAATTTCTGGTCTCATTGCAAGGGGGTCTATAGTAAGAAGTGTCTGGCTCAGCCAGCTCTAAGAACAGGACCAGCTGTCCCAAATAATCACACAAAGTCTTATATCAATTTCATGCTGTTTGGCCTATGGATCAGACACATGACTTGCTAATTCTTACCCTTAAACTAACCCATGATTAGCCATGTAACTTAATACATTTTACAGAGACATTATTTTCCAGAATCCTCTGCATCTACCTGGCATTTCTGCTCTGCTTTTCTTCTTCCTAGAGATATTTTTTTAGTCTGGTAGTCCTGTCCATATTTCCTGTCCGCCTTTGGGCCAATCAGCATTTTATTAAACCATTAAGCCAATAGGAGGGACAAATATTTATGATGTAAAAGAGTATAATACCACAGAACTTTCCCTTTTTATTCTTTTTAAAACAAGAACCCAAAATCTAATTTCCTTTGTATAGTTTCTTTTTTTACAATTATATATAACAACTTGTAACCAACTCTTTAAACAAAGACAAGAAAAGTTCATTCTAGGGGAATGTGGACATAGTTCTATAGACTACTTCCTGTCCTGCTGTTTGGAGGTTAAAGTAATCTTATGAGGATCTTGAGAAAATTTAGAATTATGGTAAAGTCCTGACTAGAGTATTCTATGAAGCTGGGTCAGATCAACCAGTCTCCTTGAAGCTGTTCTGAATTCAGAGCTCAGAGAAAACTGCAACAGAGGTGCTCTGAAGTATGGGATCATCTGAGTCATCTATTTCCAGTGAAGACTTTTCAGGGTTTCTTCCTTGATCAAACCTAGATTTTCTTAACACAGAATAAATCCACAGCCTCTTATTGTCTGTGGAAATAAAAACAAAACCTTGTCTCCAAAGTATCTTTTGATCAATTTTGAAGTCAAAGCATTTATAAAATATATAGATTAGATTAATTCACCAGCATTTATAATCAAATCAAATGTCCTTTAGCAGCTCTTGCTTCTTGTTTTGCAGTAAAAAAAAAAAACCTCAAAGATAAGGCAGTAACATACAGAATCCAAGCATTCTAGGTGTTTTCAATCTTTATGTGGCTTATACCTTTTTACTTTATTTTTTGCGTATTTTTATTTATTTATTTTTATTATGAATAAAGTCATATATTTATGACTTTTGTTCAGACTCCTTTTGTTCAGACTCCTTTCTTCCCATCACTTTATCTCCTCCCCAGAAAGGGCAGGAGGTTCCAAGGTCCCAGTGTGGTTTAGTTTGGCATCTACTTCAGGCAGATCCTCTTGTCTAATCCAAATATCAAGACTGGGACAGATGTTCTTCTGGAAGGAATGGGATTCAAGGTGCAGGACCAAGGTGTTTCAGATGCCAAGCTGTTCAGTAGTTGTGGTTTGCAGCTTGGACATGCTTAGTTTTTTTGTTTAAAGTTCACTAATAACTGAGTAATATTCTGCTTAGCTTTCTGGGTTTGTGATACCTCACTCAGAAGAATATTCTCCAAATCCATCCATTTACCTGCAAATTTTAGGATATCATTTTTCTTACTGCTCAGTAGTACTCCATTGTGTAGATGTACCACAGTTTGTTAATCTATTCTTCAGTTGAGGGGCATCTAGGTTGTTTCCAGGTTCTTGCTATTACAAATAATGCCACTATGAACATAATTGAGCTAATGCCTTTGGAGTGGGAATGTGCATCTTTAGGGAATATGCCCAGTAGTGATATTGCTGCATCTTTCGGGAGGTTGATTCCCAGTTTTCTGAGAAACCACCATACTGCATTTCAAAATGGCTGAACAAGCTTACACTTCCACCAGCAATGGAGGAGTGTTCTCTCTACTCTGCACCCTCTCCAGCATAGGCTGTCATCTGTGTCTTTTATCTTAGCCAATCTGACAGGTGTATCTCAAAGTTGTTTTGATTTGCATTTCTCTGATGGCAAAAATGTTGAGCATTTTTTTAGGTGTCTTTCAGCCATTTGTAATTCTTCTGCTGAGAATTCCCTTTTTAGTTCTGAACCACATTTTTTGATTGGATTATTCAAGATTTTGGGCTCTTGTTTCTTGAGTTCTCTATATATTTCAGAGATCAGTCTGCTGTCACATATAAGGTTGATGAAAATCTTTTCCCATTCTGTCAGCTGTCATTTTGTCCTACTGAATGTATCCTTGGCTTTACAGAAGTGTCTCAGTTTCAGGAAGTCCACTTATTGATTGTTGTTCTTAGTGTCTGTGCTACTGGTGTTATATTTAGAAAGTGGTCACCTGTGCCAATTCATTGAAGGGTATTTCCCACTTGCTTTTCTGTCAGGTTCAGTGTGACTGGGTTTATGTTGAGGTCTTTGATTCACTTGGATTTGAGTTTTGTGCAGGGTGATAGGCTTGGATCTATTTGCAGTTTTCTATATACTACCATCCAGCTATGCTAACACCATTTGTTAAAGATACTGTCTTTTTTCCACTGAGTATTTTGGGCCTCCTTGTCAAAGATCAGATGTTCATAGGTTTTTGTTTTAATTTCGGGATCTTCAATTTGATTCCATTGTTCCACAAGTCTGTTTTTATGTCAGTACCAGGTGTTTTAATTACTGTAGCTCTATAGTATAACTTGAAGTCAGGGATGGTGATGCCTCTTGAGGTTCTTTTGTTGAGTAAAATTGTTTTGGCAATCCTGGATTTCCTGTTATTCCAAATGAAATTGAGTATTGTTCTTTCAAAATCTAAAATATTGTGTTGGGATTTTGATGGAAAGGGCATTTATTTTTTTTTATAAGTAAAGATGTATCAAAACCTTTATTTATTTCTTTTTTTACTTTGTATTTATCAAGAAAAACAGTAAATTGAATTTAAAATGCTGATAAGTTAACAATAACTATAAAGAAAATAAAAATCATAAGCATGACTTATTAAAGGTGATAATGCAAATAATTTGCTACACATAAAATTACTTTGTGTTCAACTTTCCCTCTGGATTTTTTTTTCTATCCCTGTATATCCCCATTCAAGGTCCCTTCCCCCTCCTGCCACATCAGGTCATTTTTTATTCTCCACAATCCCCATCCCCTCCCTTGGCAGGCTGCAGACAATCCCATGGTCCCACTGATCCAATAATGCTTAGTTCAGTCTCCACTCCTGGCAAATCCAGTTTTGTGCCCCCTCCCTCAAAAGTGAGTCAGGTGTCCTTATAGGTGGAGTGGGATCCGAAGGGTCAGTTCAGGGTGTTTCTGATCCCAAGCTGTTTAGTGGTTGTGGTTTGCAGCTTGGGCATGCTTGGCTATTTTCTTGTTTGTTTGTTTGTTTAGAGACCACTAATGAGTGAGTACATCCCCTGCTTATCTTTCTGAGTTTGTGATACCTCGTTCAGGAGGATATTCTCCAAATCCATCCATTTGCCTGTGAATTTTAGGATATCATTTTTTCTTACTGCTGAGTAGTATTCCATTGTGTAGATGTACCACAGTTTGTTAATCCATTCTTCAGTTGAGGGACATCTAGGTTGTTTCCAATCAAAACAACTTTGAGATATCACCTAACACCTGTTAGATTGGCTAAGATAAAAGGCACAGATGACAGCCTATGTTGGAGAGGATTCGGATGAAGGGGAACACTCCTCCATTACTGGTGGGAGTGTAAGCATGTTCAGCCACTTTGGAATGCAATATGGCAGTTTCTCAATCTCCCTAAGGACTCAGCAATACCACTTCTGGGTGTATACCCTAAAGATGCAAAGTCACACTTCAAAGGTATTAGCTCAACTATGTTCATAGCAGCATTATTTGTTAATGGAAAGGGATTTTAATCTGTAGATTGCTTTTGGTAAAACTGTCATTTTTACTATGTTGATGTTATCTATCCAGGAACATGGAAATCTTTCCATTTTCTGTTATCCTCTTCAGTTTCTTCAGTGATTTAAAGTTTTTGTCAAATAAAACTGTTACTTCTTTGGTAATAGTTACTCCAAGGTATTTAATGCTATTTGCACTATTTGCAGCTATTATGAAGTGTAATTTTTCCCTTATTTCTTTTTCAGCCCTTCTATCTTTAGTATATAGAAGGGCTATTGATTTATTTGAGTTAATCTTGTATCCTGCTACATTACTGAAGATGTTTATCAGCCATAGCAGTTCTTTGGAAGAATTTTGTGGGTCACTTATGTATACAATCCTATCATCTGTAAATAGAGATACTTTCACTTCTTCTTTTCCCAATTGTATCCACTTAATCTTTTTTCCTTCTCTTATTGCTTTAGCTAAAATTTCGAGAACTATATTGAATAGATATGGGGAGAGAGGGCATCCTTGTCTAGTTCCTGATGTTAGTAGGATTGCTTTGAGTTTTTCTCCATTAAGTTTGATACTGGCTGCCAGCTTCTTGTAAATCGCCTTTATTATATTTAGGTATTCTCCCTGTATTCCTGATCTCTCCAGGGCTTTAATCATAAAGGAGTGTTAGATTTTGTCAAAGACTTTTTCAGCATCTAAGGATATGATCATGTGGTTTTGTTCCTTTAGTTTGTTTATATGATGGATAATGTTTACAGTTTTTCGTATGTTAAGCCAGACCTGCATTTCTGAGATGAAGCCTACTTGGTTGTGGTGGATATTTTTTATATATTGTTGTATACGGTTTGCTAAAATTTTGTTGAGAATTTTATCATCAGTATTCATGAGGGAAATTGGTCTGTAGTTCTCCTTCTTTGTTGTGTCTTTCAGTGGCTTGGGTATTAGGGTGACTGTGGCCTCATAAAAGGAGTTTGGCAATATTCCTTCAGTTTCTACTGTGTGAAATAGTTTGAGGAGTAACGATAATAATTCTTCTTTGAATGTCTGGTACAATTCGGCACTGAAACAATCTGGACCAGGGCTTTTATTTTTGGGGAGGGTTTTAATGACAGCTTCAATTTCCTTAAGGGGTATAGGCCTGTTTAGGTAATTAATCTGATCTGCATTTAATTTTGGTAAATGGTACCTGTCCATTTCTTCTAGGTTTTTCATTTTTGTGGAATATAGATTTTCAAAGTATGATCTGATAATTCTCTGGATTTCATGGAGGTCCGTTGTTATTTACTTCTTTTTATTTCTGATTTTGTTCATTTGGACACGCACTCTCTCTCTACTTTTTGATTAGTTTGGATAAAGGCTTATCTATCTTGTTAACTTTCTCAAAGAACCAACTCTTAGATTCATTGAGTCTTTGTAATTTTCTTTTTGTTTCAATTGTATTGGTTTCAGCTCTAAGTTTGATTATTTCCTGCTGTCTACTCCTTCTAGGTGAGTTTGCTTTTAATTGTTCTAAGGGTTTCAGCTGAGACGTTAGGTCTCTAGTGTGGGATTTCTCTAGGTTTTTTTATATAGCCATCCCAGTGCTATGAATTTTCCACTTAAGACTGCTTTGTTAAGACCACAAGTTTGGGTACGATGTGGATTCATTTTCATTAAATTCTAGGAGGATTTTGACTTCTTTCTTAATTTCTTCCTTGACCCAGAGATGGTTCAGCTGAGTGATATTTAGTTTCCATGAGTTGGTAGGTTTTCTTTGATTTTGATATTGTTGAACTCTAACTTTAGGCCCTGGTGGTCCGATATGTTACAAGGGTTCATTTTCATTTTTTTGTATCTGTTGATATTTGCTTTATGACCAATTATGTGGTCAATATTGGAGAAAGTTCCATGAGGACCTGAGAAATATGTATATTCCTTTGCATTTGGGTGGGAGCTTCTGTAGATATCTATTAAGTCCATTTGCATCATATTCTCTGTTAGACTCCTTATTTCTCTATTGAGTCTCTGTCTGGTTGACCTATCCATGGGTGAAAGTGGGGTATTGAAGTCTCCCACTATTAGGTTGTGAGAATTGATGTGGGAAATGAGCTTTAGCAGTGTTTCTTTTACATAGGTAGGTGCCCTTAAATTAGGGGCATAAATATTCAGGATTGAAATCTCCTCTTGACCAATTTTCCTTGTGATGAATAAGTAATGACCATCTTGGTCCCTTTTAATTGCTTTTCGCTTAAAGTCCACTTTGTTAGATATTAGAATGGCAACCCCGTTGTTTCTTAGACCATTTGACTGGAAAACCTTTTCCCAACCCTTTACTCAAAGCCTGTGTCTGTCTTTGTGGTTGATGTGTGTTTCTTGTAGGCAACAGATGAATGACTTCTGTTGTTGTATCCATCTTGTTAGTGTGTGTCGTTTTATAGGAGAGTTGAGTCCTTTGATATTAAGGAATATTAGTGACCATTGATTGATATTTCCTGCTATTTTGGGGGTAACTTTTTGTATTTCCTTTCTCTGGGTTATTTTTCTGTGTGGTTATTGATATTTTGTTGTTTCATGGGTGTATCTGGGGTCCTTATGTTGGAGTTTTCCCTCTAATACTTTCTGTAGTGCTGGATTGGTAGATAGGTATTGTTTCAGTCTCAGTTTGCCATGAAATATCTTGTTGACTTCATTAATGATGATTGATAATTTTGCAGGGTATAGTATTCTAGTTTGGCAGCTATGCTCTTTTAGCGTCTGTGTAACTTCTGACCAGGCCCTTCTAGCTTTCATCGTTTCCATTGAATAGTCAGGCGTTATTCTGATGGGTCTGCCTTTATAGGTAAGTTGGCCCTTTTCTTTTGCAGCTCTTAAAATTTTTTCTTTGTTCTATATGTTTTGTGGCTTGATTATTATGTGGTGCGCTGACTTTTTTGTGGGGTCATACCTATTTGGTGTTCTGTAAGCTTCTTGTATCTTTATAGGCATTTCCTTCTTCAGGTTAGGAAAGTTTTCGTCTATGATTTTATTGAATACATTATCTGTGCCTTTGAGCTGGTATTCTCCTTCTTTTATTCCTATTATTCTCAAGTTAGGTCTTTTCATGGTGTCCCAGATTTCCTGGACATTTGTGTTATGGCTTTTTTGGTTTTAGTATTTTCTTCGACTGATATATCTATTTGAGATACCGAGTCTTCCATTTCAGAGATTCTATCTTCCATCTCTTGAATTCTGTTTGTTATGCTTGTATCTGTGTTTCTAGCTTTTTTCTTCAGGTTTTCTATTTCCATATTTGCCTCATTGTGCCTTTTTTATTGCATCTATTTCAGTTTTTAGTTCCTGGCCTGTTTCTTTCATGAATTTGTTCATCTCCTTCAATTTTTTGCTCGTATTTTCTTCTATTTCTTTAAGGGAGTTTTTCACATCTTCTTTGAGGGCTTCAATGATCATCATAAAGGTATTTTTGGTGTTGCTTCCTCTACTTCCTCTTCATTTCTCTGTTCAGATCTGGTAGTTGTAGGACTGCCACTTTCTTCTGAAATTACCTTGTTGTTCTTTATATTATTATATATATTTTTGCACTGGCATCTGCACATGGCTTCAGTGGTTCACAATTAGGTGGCTCCTGGTCAGTTGTGGCAAGAGCGCTTATGTGTCTCCTGTCACCTCTGAGGAAGGGTCTGCTCAATGTCTGACTCTGCTGTGGGCAGGGGTGTCAATTTCAAGTTCTTAGTCTTTCTCTGCTGATGCAGTTGAGGCAGTATCACCGTGCAATGCCCCTTCTTTTAGGTGCAGTTGGAGGAGGCCCTCACAGCCAGACTCTATTCCTGTCTGCTAAGGAGTGTGTTGAGACACGCACCACAGACAAAACCTGGTCCCGGAACTGAAACCCGAACTAGAACTCAATTTTCCCTGGTAGGGATTCAGGTTCTGGGGCCTGCTGACCTCACCTCACCTCTAGGTAGAGTCTTAGTCTGTCTTTCAGAGTCTTCATTCCTTCTCTGTTGAAGCAGTTGGAGGTTGGATACTGTGCAGGTTCCCTTGTTTTAGTAGCACCTGGGGGAACTTTCACAGCCAGCCACAACCAAAGTCTATTACTGTCTGCTAAGGAGTGTGTACAGACACACACCACAGACAGAACCTGGTTCCAGAACAGGAACCTCACAATTTTATGATTTCAGAAGCTAATGCTGAAGAATGGACTGAAATATCAGTATACAACTGGAACAAAGCTTGTGCAATATCTTGATTCTAATCTAAAATGATTTATATCCAAAGAAATAAAATAGGTTATATACTATAGAGAAATCTGAAGGCAAACTGTTTTACAGTTAGTATTTTAAAGTATCATTTTAACCCATTACTCATTTTACAAATAAGGGCCTTTTGTTATTGCTGTTGTTACTGCTTTGTTTTGTTCTATCTCTAAATTAGGAATTTCTTTAACAGTAGAGTTTTTTCCTATACAAACATCCAATTACTTCTCATGTGCCTTCCGGGACATGGCATTTATCCTATTTATTTTCTGCTTGTTCCTTGAGGATCTTCAGTTAGGACATTCTATCTTCTGCTGCAGTGTCGATTATTGTTCTCTGGACCTGATTCCAAGCTGTCATTTTGGGACCTTTATTTTCCAAATTCACTATTTGTGGCAATATTTGCCCTTGATGTTTTTTCCCTTGGTTCTAGATTTGTTTTCATTTCTTAATTTATACTCTCGATCGTTTGGCTAAGTTTCTCAATGCACATGAGCATCTCATTAAGAGGGAAAATCCTCACATCACTACTGGAAGCAGGTGTGCACAATCAACTTCACTTCTTCGTCCAATTGATTGATGGGTTTGTTGATGCAGCTTAATATACATTAGTGTGAAGTAGCCTCGAAACAGTGCATGCACCCAGCTGTGTAGACACATTTCCTAACTGTAGGTGTCTCAGGTTCCTTTTCTGTACAATGGAGATGGTGGCAATCCCTCCCTCACTGAGTGGTTGCAGAAACTGGGTTAAACAGTTCAGGGAAACATAATTCTCTGAAACCAGGAGGATAGGAACTCATTCCCTAGAGTAACAGGGAACTGACTGATGACTGTTTCTGACAGATGCACTTCAGAACCTGAAGTTGGATCTGAGGTTGCTTCAGGAAACCATGGTTTGGCCATTAGGCAAGAACAGCATTGTAGGAGCTTTCAACACACTTGTCCTCGACAATTTGAAACTCCTTTTATTTCAAAATCATTTACAGTGAGTTAGTGCCTGTTAAGATTCCAGAAAGGGGGCTTTCTGACTGACAAATATCAAAGACAGGTGGATA
Organism: Sigmodon hispidus; assembly: GCA_004025045.1. Classification (NCBI taxonomy): domain Eukaryota; kingdom Metazoa; phylum Chordata; class Mammalia; order Rodentia; family Cricetidae; genus Sigmodon; species Sigmodon hispidus. The sequence continues at coordinate 14,334 of PVIH01018745.1, forward strand.
AGCTTTGTCTTCCACTACAGAGCTGATGAGTTCTGAAGCAAGCCTCATTAGAGCTTGAATAAGTTTGAGGTAGGGCTACAAGAATAGTTTAGATAATTTATGCATCTGGGTTCCCACAGTCTGTAACTTCAGGCTCAAAGTAAATTTTTTATTTGTCCCCACCTCCACCTGAATCTTGGTGCCTAAAACTTTCCCCTAAGAATAACACTTTTCTGCTTCAAATATGTCTAGGAGTAAAAGTCCAAATTCTTTCAAGGGAGAAAAACAAAGAATTTGTACTTTCTAGTCTCAAGCAGTGGCTTCATGGAGTTTTGAGTCACACAATCTTGGATCTAAATTCTGCATCTGCCACCTATTTTTCTCTTAATCAGTCAACTGGATCTGAGAGGTCAGTAGCTCACATTTCTGAACAGGATATAGTAAGGACAAGAGAGTGATCAGCAAAGGCACAATGCTGCAAGGAAGAATGATAAGAGGGCACATGTGGATTTGCAAAACAACAAACTCAGAATCCTGGACTTGCAGATTGTCCTGTCTTCTGTTAGTAAAAGCATCGAAGTCAACATGCCTACTTTCCTCAACCATAAAAGAGAGAAACCTCTGAAGCCCAAAGTAGCAATATTTAAAAATATTGTAGTGAAAATTGGTCATATTAAGGCTCTTTCCAAAGAATGTCCTATGCAATGAACTATTGTGTGTATGATACACAAGTATATTCATGCACATAAAGTTTCATATGTGTACTCATATTTGTCTGTGGAGGTCAGATGTCAAGTATTTGTCAATCACTTGCCACATAAATTTTTGATCTAGGTTTTCTCAAAGAACCTAGAAATTATAGATATGAGCAAGATGTAATCAGTAAGAGAAATATAATTTTAAAATGTTTATGTTTAAAAAGGAGAGATAAAGAGAAATACAGTCAAGAACCTGTGCAAAGGACATTCTAGATGATGGGAGTTTCATTCTGAGAGAAGACATGGCCAACATGTATGAGATCCAGGAGTCTATCATTATCTCTAGGGTGTGGGGGGGTCCTAATTAGATGTCTTTATGCCCAGGAATTCTTGCTTTTAAAGAGTGTGTTACTTTTCTTCTAGTACTGTTGTAATGATAAAGTGAATTAAACCAGGTACAATACTTTAAATGGATACCCAAAGGTAATTGGTGTCACCGAATATTGTTCATTATTAGTCTCAAGACAAGTAAAAATCTCACCTGTGCTAAATATGCATAGTCCAGAAAAGTTCTATACAAATGTGTAAGTTTTGTAGAGAATGTATAACATGTTGACATTACTATTACAATGTTGACATTGACCATAGACACCATGAACTGAGTTCACACACATAGATGAAAACCAGGGCAGTCAGCAAAACTTTGTAGATCTCTGTCTGGTGTGACTCAGGCCTAATGTGGCTCCAGGGGAGATATCTCTATTTCCTTGAACCTCACAATTTCAATCACTGTTGAAACTGATGCACAGACTGGCCTTCCAATTCTGACCATAGGGAAATGTTTCAGTGATGCAGAAAAAGTCACCATTTCCTGTTTGGGCAGGTAAGACCCATCCATCCCAGCAGATCTAGGTTCTGAGGGAGGTTTTAGGACCCCCAACTTTAATTCTATCCTGTTTCCTGAATACACAGATTAGCCTCAAGTATCAACTGTAACAGTTAACAGCTTTGTCACTTTGCAGCTTCATCTTTTGAGGCCTCAGTTTGTACATCTATATATTAGAATAGTAGAGATCTGTATTTATCAGCTTCTAGGATGAAGACATTTGAAAGTACACATATTCAGCATTTTTATTAAACCAGTAGGCAGGACAATTATTTACAACGAAACAGAACACAATCCTACTACACAGAACAGTTCCAAGTCTCCATCTGAAGAGAAAGGAGCAGGAAGAGGAATGTCATCCTTTTCTGGTAAGCATAGTATCCTAATTACTCTTCTATTGCTGCAATGAAACAATTGACAAAGGGGAATTATAAAAGAAAGTATTGGGGCTGGAGAAATGGCTCAGCGGTTAAGAGCACCGTCTGCTCTTCCAGAGGACCGGGGTTCAATTCCCAGCACCCACATGGCAGCTCACAACTGTCTGTAGTTTCAGTTCCAGGCAAACGCCAAGGCAAAATAAATAAATAAATAAATAAGTGTTAAAAAAAGATTTTTTTTTTTAAAAAAAGAAAGTATTTACTTTGAGGGTTGCAGCCTCATCATAGTGAGGAGAATGGCAGCAGGTATACAGGCATTGTACTGGGGTATTAACTGAGAACTTATGTATTAAGACACAATCACCAGGCTGAGTGATCCAATTAGAAATCTTAAGGCATATCTATAGTAGCACACCTCCTCCAAGAAATTCTCACCTTCAAATCCTTCCAAACAGTTCCTGCAACTGGGCATCAAGTATTCAAATATATGAGCCTATGTTAGCATTTCTCATCAAATCCCACAGGTAGTCACTGCATCCTGTCACAACAACCTATCAGGGAGCCAGGACCAGCCCTGTGCTTCTGTCACAAGATCAGAGAAACTGAGTCTTGATCATGACTCCAAGCTGAACACTGATTTTGAGAACTCCCTAAACACTGAGCCTAGATCATGGACCCAGACTCAGCCAGGGTTTTTGTTTCTAAGTTAATTTCCTGGGAGTTTTTGACTGAGTCCTAACTTTGATCACAGACACTTGTCCATGGCCTGCATCTAGACCCTAGCTTCATGGGCTTGGCTTCCATTCAATCTTTTCCCGTCTGCCCTAGTTGGAAAAAAGGGATATTAAAGGATCAGAGCCAGCTGGGAGAACAAGACCATACATCTACAGCCGTCTCTGTCCTTCCTATGGTTTGGCGCTTTATGAATGCGTGGAAACAGTGATGCCAGAATACTGCAGATATATTCAATGTCCAATAAAAGCTTCTTTCACTGCTGCTGTGTCAGCCAATGTTCTGATACTCTGCGTTTGCATTTCAGGTTAGCCCCCCATGGCTTCATATGACTCTCTATGACTTTTCTCTCAGGAAAGTGCTACCATCATCCATTCAGGTTCCACCTGAGCCCAGTGGAAGGGTCATCACAACCCTTCTCTTAGTGGTCTTCACATCTGTTATCAACACCCCAGCATGAAAATTCTCCCTGTACTCTGGTGTGTTGCTTGTCTCAGTTTTTACAAAAGGAATTGTTGGCAGAGTGTGAGATATGTGTGGGATAAGATTTCAATGGAGTGGCTGAAGCACACTCAGAGCTGGGAAGGATATTGGGGCTTACCTTGCAGCTTCCTTTTTAAATTTTATTAAATTTGTTACTTTATTTTATATATTGACCAAAGTTCTCCCTCCCTTCTCTCTTCCTATTCCCTTCTTCCATCTCCCTCTGCCACTGTAATCCACTCCTTCTCTGTGTCTGTTCAAGAAGGGGCAGGCCTCTTAAGGGTTTAAACAGAGCATATCAAGTTGAGGTAGGACTAAGCTCCTCCCCTTGTATTTAAGCTGTACAAGGCAATTCAGTATGAGGACAGGTTACCAAAAGTCAGACAATGCATTAGGGACAGGCTCTTCTCCCACTGCTAGGAGTCTCACAAGTAGACCAAGCTGCACACCTGTCACACATATGTAGAGGTTCTAGGTTAATTCCATTCAGGCTCCCTAGCTGTCAGTTAGGCCTTGTGAGATCCTAGGAGCCCATGTTAGTTGTTTCTGTGAGTTTCCCTGTGATGACCTTAAAGTTACTGATCTTACAGGAGATAGTCAGGCTACCCCTCCACTATTGCTAAGAGTCATCCTTATAGATTTGGGGAAGATTCACTTGCACTAGGTTTCTACCTAACCTCCAAAATGCCCTCATATCAAGACTTCTCTTTCAGTATTCTCCACATTCATTCACCCCCGTCCAATCCTTCATGTTCTTATCCACAGTCCACCCAGGATATCTCTATTTCCTTTTCCCAGGGATATACATGCATCCACCTTTGGTCCCCCTTGTTACCAAGTCTTCCTGGGATTGTGGATTATAACATGGTTATCCTTTACTTTATAGCTAATATTCACTTATGAATGAGTACAACCATATTTTTCTTTCTGTATCTGAGTTACCTCACTAAGGATAATTTTTTTTCTGGTTTCATACATTTACCTTCAACTTTTTTGATGTCATTGTTTTTAAAAGTTATACTTCATTGTACAAATGAGCTACAATTTCTTTATCCATTCTTTATTTGAGGGGCATCAAGGTTGTTTCCAGTTTCTGGCCAATATACATAAGGCTGCTATGAGCACAGTTCAACAAGTATCCTTGTATGATTGAGTGCCCGTCAGGTATATGCCCAAGAGTAGCATATATCTGGGTCTTAAGGTAGATTGATTCTCAATTTTCTGAGATACTGCCATATTGATTGCTATCATTGTTGTACAAATTTGCATTTCCTCCTGCAGTAGAGAAGTGTTCCCTTTGCTCTACATTCTCTTCTAAAAACTTGTCATTATTGTTTTAATCTTAGTCATTCTGACTACTGTAAGATAAAATTTCAGAGTCATTTTGATTTGTATTTTTTATGGCTAAGTATGTTGAACATTTCTATATCTTGTCTATTTGAGATTCTCCTGTTGAAAATTCTCTGTTTAGATTTGTACTCCATTTTAATGGATTATTTGGTTTGGTGATGTCTAGTTTCTTGAGTTCTTTGTAAATTTTGGAAATCAGCCTTCTGTCAAATGTGAGGTTGATGAAGGCAGTTCTTTGCCACCTTGGTAGAGGCAGCCACTCTCCTAGACTCCTCCTTCCCAAATAAATCTCTCTTAAAAGTGTCTTGGGTGATGATCTTCATTTGACAATGCAGAGAACTTGCTAAGATGATTTTTAGTGGACTGAGAAAAAAAAACATGCAGAGACATCCCCTTAGGGAGATTAAGCAAGGTATAGCAAAACAGAACTGAAGAACCTTGCTGAGATGTCCCTTAGGAGACTGAGCAAGGTGGAACAGAAAAAGTAACAGCTTTTCACCAGAGCCTGGCAGAATTGATACATTTCTGCAGGGATTTTTCCTTTAGCAGAGTGAAGCAAAAAAAAGTAACATCTCGAGCCAGAAAGAGGAAGAAACAGAGTTCTATCAGGAGCCCCACTTAAGAGGGGCAGAGCAAAGCTTAGTTAGCTGTAGCTGTTCTATGGGAAAGGAGCAGGATTCTTAAACCCTACAGGGAGAGCAATCCCCATAACACTGTCCATATTCAGGTATAGCCTGACTTTCTGAATAGTCAGAACACCTTTCCCTTGAGAGCCAAGCTGTCTCAGCAGCTCCAGTTATCAGAGTTGTCTTATCAGCTCCAGATATAGCCTGACTTCCAAAACAGTCAGGATATCTCTCTCTTACCCACTCCCCAGAGTGTTAACATCTGATTACATTTTGAGCCACTTGGACTGGAGTTTTATGCAGGGTGATAGATATGAATCAATTTGCATTCTTCTACATGTTGAAATCCACTTGGGCCAGCAACATTTGTTGAAGTTGCTCTCTGTTTTTCTTTGTGTACTTTTGGCTTCTTTGTCAAAAATAAGGTGTTCATAGGTGAATGAATTTACATTAGCATCTTTGATTCTATTCCATTGATCCATCTAAATGTTTTTTTTGTGACACACCATTTAGTCATTTTTATGACGATAGATTTGTAGTAGAACTTAAAATCAGGGATGGTGATACCTCCAGAAGTTCCTTGATTGTACAGAATTGTTTTAGCTCTCCTGGGGTTTTTGTTTTTACATATGTGTAGCTGGAAGTTTTCTTATGTGTCACAGCTACTTGATCCCAAGTAGACACACAGAGTCTTATATTAATTAGAAACCATTTAGTATATGATTCAGGTTGTTACTAGCTAGATCTTGCTTCTTAAGTTAACTCATTTCTATTAAACTATATATTTACACATGACCGATGGCTTACCACTTCCTTCATATCTTGCTTCTTGGACAGCTGAACTGAGTCTCCCCCCTTGCTCTTTTTCTCCTGTCTCTCTACTTGAATTTCCTGCCTGGTTGTGAGCTGTCTTATCAGAGGCCAAAACAGTTTCTTTATTACCAAAGGTATCACACATTCACACTGCACAGAAAGACATTCTATATCACATATAAGGTGATATTGTTTTTTCAAGATTTGTAAAGAATTGTGCTGAAATATGATGTGCATTACACCGAATCTGTAGGTTGCTTTTGGTAAAATGGCCATTTTTACTATCTTAATATAGCTTTTTATTTATACAGTTGCAGAAGCATAGAGAACAGGCACCCAGCTGCTGTGTGACTCTGGTAGAACCTCAAACTACCCAGATACACATACACAAGTGTATATTGATATTTACTGTATGCAGTAAGTAGGGTCACATTGGGAAACAACCTTAATCAGAGCTTTCCCATGTTTCCTCAGTGGTCCTGAGGACTGGTGCAGAATAAATATCACCCTAACCTGTGGATATTTGTTAGGTATTTAATAAATCCTGGGATATCAGGGAGACCACACAGTCAAATCCTGGGCAGACATCTCAGGAAATCCTTGACCCTTGAATACAAGGATAAACAGCTGAGAATCACACATATACACCTTTAATCCCAGCACAAGGAAAGAAGGGAGTGGTGACCAATATCCTTAATCCCATAACTCCAGAAACAGAACTTTTTCTGTTTCTGTGAGTTCATGGCTACACGTCTTTAATCCTAACCAGGATTGGATAGAGTATATAAGGGTTTATAGAAACCCAGCAGAAACAGGAGCACCTGGAAGAAGCAACAGGCAGAAGAGACCAGGAGTGAGGCTGAGGAAGTTGTTTTCTCTCTCTCTCTCTGATATTTCAGCCTTCCCCAATATTTGGCTCAGAATCTTCTTTTCTTACAACCCAAATTTGTGCTGCTACATTTGGTGCTCAACTTTGGGGCACGTATTTCCCCCATCTGTAGCGGGAAATCAGAAACTATATATGTGAACGAATCGTGTCAGAGTGTTAAAGCCGAGCAGGGCGTGGTCAACTAAAAAGAGCTTTGGAAGTAGATTATCTAGGGAGAGACAGGAAGCTGGCGTTTTTTTGTTTTTTTTTTTTTTTGCGTAGGGTCGGGACCTCTTGTGAGGGTTTTGGACTGGTGACGTGGTTTTTGGACTGGTGATGTAGTTTTTGGACTGGTCGTGGTTTTGGTGTGGTGGCGTGAGATTTGGACCTGTGTCATGTAAAAAAAGAGTTTTTGTTTAGAAACGCTCTGGCACGTTGTAACTTCATTTTTTTTTATTTTTTTTAAAACTTTTTTTGTTTTATAAGCAATTTTTATAAAATAAACATCATTTAAAACATATCTTATGGCAGGTTGATATCATGATAATTGGCACCCAACATGGGGCTGGTTCCACGGAAACCACGGGCTCCCTGCCCGTGGACCCAGCCGGTCTGAGTGGCCAGTTTGGTTTCGCATCTGCACACAGATCTCCTGTGCGTAGCCAAGAGCGTCCTGAGAGATGGATTGAGCCGATTGCAGTGAGATACACCGGTAAGATTTTTTTGGAGGAGACAAAGGCGAGATGTAGCTGGAAATCAGAAACTACACATGTGAACGGATTGAGTCAGAGTGCTGGAGCCGAGCAGGGCGTGGTCAACTGAAAAGAGCTTTGGAAGTAGACCACCCAGGGAGAGACAGGAAGCTGGCATTCTCTCGGGCAGGGCCGGGACCTCTCACAGGGGTTCCGGACTGGTGACGCGGTTTCCGGACTGGTCACAGTTCCGGTGTGGTGGCACAAGATTCGGACTGGTGGCACAAGATTCGGACGTGTGGCATGTAAAAAAATAGCTTTCGTTTAGAAACACTCTGGCGCACTGCAACCTTACCCCTTCACCTTTTCTTAAAACCTTCTCTGTTTTATAAGCAATTCTCATAAAATAAACATCATTTAAAACATATCTTATGGCAGGTCGATACCATGATACTCACCCCCCACAAAAACCACTTACTGGCCAGAACAACATGTGACTGGTAATTATTGGCTGGTTAGGTTGTTGAGTTAGCCTCCAGCTTTAGGCAGACCTGGCCACACATGTTTCCATTTCACTTTTATCTGGGTAAGTTTTTTCAGACAGTGGACTTTCTCCTGGTGGGTTGCAGATTCTTTCTCTTTCTGGACCCCTCCTTGGGCTGCTATCAGACTAGGTAGCTGCCCTACTTCACAACCATTTGAATTGTCACTGACAACTAGATTGGTGAGTACAATAGATATTTTTTAAAAGAGGCAAATTTGTTTAAGGCAATGGAGGGTGCATAGTCTTTCTGTGATCTTTCTCTAGATGATTTGATATTAGAACTAGTAAAGGAAAAGATAAATAAAGTAGATGAGATTATCCTCATAATATTTATTATGAATACTTTTTGTTTGACTTCTATTTTATAATTGAAGAAGTCAATTAATGTGAATGCTAAGAAAGAAGTCTTTAAAAAGTCTATTAAGAGGGAACTCAAAGACATTCAAACACAAACAGAGGAGTATAAAGAACACACTTCAGCAAGGTCATCTAAAGCTACAGAAAAACATTCTAAGGTTATCAGACAGCCAACACTAATATACCCAATAACCATTAGAAGATCAAAAGAGGATAGAGATATTAGAGAAGTTAATTGGCCTCCAGTACATATGCTAGAACTAAAAAGGGTTAAAGATGTGATTGTGACATATGGGATGCATTCACCATTTGTAAAACAAATGTTGAGTTCATGGTCTTCTTGCAACTGTATCACCCCTAATGACTGGTTAGATATGATTACTGCTGTTTTGGAACCAGAATCACTCTTATAGTAGAAAACATGGTGGAAGGAGGAGGCTAAAATAATAGAACAAAAGTTAGTCACTGGGCAAGAAAGTATTCTTACCTTGACTGCTGACAATATAATATTCAAAATGGACAAGCAGAATAAATATACAGAAGAACTGCCAAAACTTCCCAAGACAAGGTAGAAAGAACTTTGGGAATATCTTGATGCCCAGAGAAGTCTATCAGACATGCTAGGCCTGTAGGCCAAAGATGTATGTTTCAACAACACAGAAAAACTTTGGGTGACTGTCTAGGCAGCCAACTGTTTCATTTCTTACATTTTTGGAAGTTGCTATTTACTTAATATTATTTTCTTCTTGGGTCTCTGAGGAATTTGAAGATGAGATAGTTAATAGTTATAGTTTTCTAGTAATAGTTTAAGAAAAGAAACTTCCTTAGAAGTTAAAGTGTATAAGTTTAAGAGACATCAAAATATAATTTTTAGTAATATAAGTTGGATACAAAGTGGATTTGGTACAATCCTTTGGACTCACCAAAATAGGATTAATAATGAAATACTTTCTTCGAATTTGTCAATTGTTAACAAACTGAACATTTCTCATGTAATTATTGTTTGTATATTATTGTATGTAATTATTGTTCCTATTGTATATATTTTTCCTATGTTAGTTATAACTTTCTTTTTTATTTTTGACACAAAAGGTGATATGTGGATATTTGTTAGGCATTTAATAAATCCTGGGATTTCAGAGAGACCACACAGTCAAATCCTAGGCAGACAGTTCAGGAAATTCTTGATCTTTGAGAACAAGGATAAACAGCTGAGAGTCAATCACACACACCTTTAATCTCAGCACAGGGAAAGCCTGGGAGTGGTGACCAACACCCTTAATCCCATAACTCCAGAGACAGAACTTCTGTTTCTATGAGTTCAAGGCTACATGTCTTTATTTTTTAAAAAGATTTATTTATTTTGTATACAGTATATAGAAAAGGGTACCTTTAATCCTAACCTGGATGGAATAGGGTATATAAGGGCTCGTAGAAACCCAGAAGAAACTAAAGTGACTGGCAAAAGCAACAGGCAGAAGAGATCAGGAGTGAGGCTGAGAAAGTTGCAAGACAGTTTGGTGAGAATTGACTGTGGTGCTTTCTCTCTCCCTGATATTTTAGCCTTCCCTCAAGACTTGGCTCAGAGTCTTCTTTTCTTACAACCCAAATTCATGCTACTACACTACCCTATGATACCCAGGAGCACAGACAGAAATACTCAAGTGGATGTGGTATTTCTCACCACTCTCATTCTAAGAAATGTTCCAGGTCGTTATGTTTGCCAGCCACACTGAGTCCTCTCCTTAGTGGATTGTCTGAGACAGATAAATAATGTCCATCCTGGTCTCTTTTGATTGATTTTAGTTTAAAGTCTATCTTGTTGAATACTAGTATAGCTACACCAGCTTGTTTCTTAGGATCATTTGATTGGAGAGTCTTATTCCAACCTTTTACTTGAGCCTGTGACCGTCTTTGAAGTTGAGTGTGTTTCTTGTATGCAGCAGAAGGGTGGCTTCTGTTTTTGTATCCATTGTGTTAGGGTGTGTCTTTTTATAGGTGAATTGAGTCCATTGATATTAAGGAATATTAATGACCAATGATTGTTATTTCTTGTTATTTTTGTGGCAGCTTGTGTGTATTTTCTTTCTTTGTGTTTTTCTTTTGTGGGATTATCAATTGTTTGTGGTTTCATGGGTGTATCTGGTTTCCTTAGGTTGGAGTTTCCCTCTAGTACTTTCTGTAGGGTTGGATTTGTGGATAGATATTGTTTAAATCTGGTTTTGTCATAAAATATCTTGTTTGTTCTGTGTTTGGTGATTGATAGTTTTGCTGAGTATAGTAGTCTGGGTTAGCAGTCATGCTCTTTTAGTGTCTGTATAACATCTGACCAGGACCTTCTTGCTTTCATTGTTTCCATTTGAATAGTCATGTGTTATTCTGATGAGTCTGCCTTCTTAGGTAATTTGGCCTTTTCCTTTGTAGCTCTTAGTATTTTTTTTCTTTGTTCTGTAGGTTTAGTGGCTTGATTATTATGTGGTGAGCAGATTTTTGGGAGAAGTCTAGTCTATTTGGTATTCTGTAAGCTTTTTCTATCTTTTTAGATATTTCCTTCTTTAGGTTGGGAAAGTTTTCTTCTATGATTTTGTTGAATATATTTTCTGTGCCTTTGAACTGGTATTCTTCTCCCTCTTTGATTCCAAATATTTTCAGGTTTGACCTTTCTATAGTTTCATGCCAAATTTAGTTATAGTAGATAAATGGGCTACTACATATAGAAGAATGATTTCACTAGAAAACATAACATGTAAAATGTATAAGTAAGCCAAATGTGGGGGCTTCTAATTTTAAATGATTGCAACTAACCACAAAAGGTCAGGAGACCTACAATTCAGAGGTTTAGTGTTTTATCATCATGGTAGGACATGATGGCAAACAAGAAGACATGGTGTGGTGATATTTCATATTTTGTACTCAAAAATAAAGCTTACCTGCAGATCATAGGGCAGAGTTCACTGCTCAAACCCTACAGGCCAGGCAATGGTGGCACACACCTTTAATCTGAACACTTGAAAAGAGGCAACAGGAAGTGTTATGGTTGGACAGAGAAAGAAAGTGATAAGGTGAATAATAAGAGAAACTTGATCCATTTTGGCTGAGGAGTTGGTTAGATGAGAGGTGATTGTGGTTTGATCTTTGTTAACTCTGATTGTTCAGCATTTACCCAGGTATATAGATATGGGGTTTTGTTTTTATGGCCAATTAGGATACATGCTGAACATGATGCAAGGGAAGTTGCTGAGAATGGAAAGGGAACTGTATCTTGATTCCATAGGCAACAAGAAGTAAATTGAGACACTAGATGGTGTCTGGGGCATATATGAGAGCTCAAAGTCCACACTCCACAATGACACACATTTTCCAACAAGATCATACTTATTCCAACAAAGCAACATATCCTAAAATGCCACTCCCTGTGAATTTATAGGGGTCAATTATATTTAAACTACTACATTCTGCTCCTTACCCCAAAATTTTGTAATAATACAATAATTTACATTTAGTCAAACTTCATTCTTTTTTTCATTCTTTTTTATTGTTTTTTGAAAATCAATATTAAACATTATATAAAAAGCAATACATTCAGAATAGATGAAAGCATAAGGTAATAAAATTTCTCTTTTCTCTAACATACATGAAACACAAAAAATAAAATCTAAAGCTGCTCAAGCCAGGTTAGGCTCAGCTACAGATAAAGAAAGCAGCTAATGTCCACGAATACGCTATGGCCACCACAAATTTCAGTTAAGTAACCTTTCTATGGACAAACCAAAAGTTTTGTTTTATTGTGTGTGTGTGTGTGTGTGTGTGTGTGTGTCTGTTTTCAATCACTTTATTCACCCATTATCTTTCAATGAAAAAAAGAATGGTTTTGCTTAAAGTACACTAATGAGTAAGTACAACCTCTGCTTATCCTTCTGTGTTTGTGAGACCACCCTGAGGAGAATATTCTCCAAATCCATCATTTGTCTGCAAATTTTGGGATATCATTTTTTTTTCTTACTGCTGAGTAGTACTACATTGTGTAAATGTACCACAGTTTGTTAATCCATTCTTCAGTTGAGGAGCATCTAGGTTGTTTCTAGCTTCTTGCTATTACAAATAATGCTGCTATGAACAAGATGAACTAATGCTTTTGGAGTGTGAATGTGTGTCTTTAGGGTATATGCCCAAGAGTGGTATTGCTGTATCCTTGGGGAGAGTGACTCCCAGTTTTCTGAGAAACCACCATACTGCATTCCAGAGTGGCTGAACAAGCTTACACTCCCACCAACAATGAAGGAGTGTTCCCCTTGCTCCGCACCCTCTCCAGCATAGGCTGTCATTTGTCTTTATCTTAGCCAATCTGACAGGTGTAAGGTGGTGTCTCAAAATTGTTTTGACTTGCATTTAACTGGTGGCTAAAGATATTGAGCATTTTTTCTTTTTTGTATTATTAATTTTTTTTATTTCTTTCTCCATACAAAGTTCACAAATTGTTTTTTTTCCTGTAGACTTGAAATAAATCCCATGTTTACATTATATTAACTTTGTGCCTTTACATCTACAGTCTGCTGTGTTCTGCCCCACTCACTTTGCACTCAGACCCCATGACCTTGACCCTTAGCACAGAACACAGGATAGTGTATTAGTGACTGCCACAGGAAGCTATCCATACTGCTCTCACTCTCCCTTTGCTGTTCACACATGTTGATGTTTCCACAGAATGGCTTATAAGTTTTTTTTCTTTTTATATGAACTTACTTATTTATTTTTTATGAGCTTTTCTTTTTTATTTCTTTATTATTATTATTACTATTATTATTATTATTAACAAAGAAGTCACACTTTCTAACCTTGTATATCCTTCTTCAAGGTCCCTTCCTCCTCCCACCACATCAGGTCATTCTTTCTTCTCCACACATGCTCATCCCATCCCTGGGCAGGCAGCAGGCAGTCCCATGGTCCCACTGACCCAATATTCCTTAGTTCAGTCTCCACTCCTGGCAGATCCAGTTTTCCCCCCTCCCTCAAGAGTGAGTTGGGTGTTCCTCTAGGGGGAGTGGGATCCAAGGAGTCAGTCCAGTGTGTTTCTGGTCCCAAGCTGTTTAGTGGTTACGATTTGCAGCTTGGGCATGCTTTGCTTTTTTCTTGGTTGTTTGATTGATTGTTTAGAGTCCACTAATGAGTGAGTACATCCCCTGCTTATCTTTCTGAGTTTGTGATACTTCGCTCAGGAGGATATTCTCCAAATCCATCCATTTGCCTGCAAATTTTAGGGTATCATTTTTTCTTACTGCTGAGTAGTAAGTACTCCATTGTGTAGATGTACCACAGCTTGTTAATCCATTTTTTAGTTGAGGGACATCTAGGTTGATTCCAGGTTCTTGCTATTACAAATAATGCTACTATGAACATAGTTGAGCTAATACCTTTGGAGTGTGACTGTGCATCTTTAGGGCATACACCCAAAAGTGGTATTGCTGAGTCCTTGGGGAGACTGATTCTCAGTTTTCTGAGAAACCACCATACTGCCTTCCAAAGTGGATGAACAAGCTTACACTTCCACTGGTGTTATATTTAGGAAGTGGTTGCCTGTGCCAATTTGTAGAAGTGTATTTCCCACTTTCTTTTCTATCAAGTTCAAAGTGGCTTGGTTTATGTTGAGGTCTTTGATCCACTTGAATTTGAGTTTTGTGTAGGGTGACAGGCTCGGATCTATTTGCATTTTTCTACACACTTCCATTCAGCTATGCCAACACCATTTGTTAAATATACTATCTTTTTTTTCCATTGAAAGTTTTGGGCCTCTTTGTCAAAGATCAGGTGTTCATAGGTTTTTGGGTTAATGTCTTGATCCTCAATTCTATTCCATTGATCCACAAGTCTGTTTTTATGCCAGTACCAGGCTGTTTTTATTACTGTAGCTCTATAGTATAACTTGAAGTCAGGGATGATGATACCTCCTGAGGTTCTTTTGTTGAGTAAAATTGTTTTGGCAATCCTGGCTTTGCTGCTATTCCAAATGAAACTGAGTATTGTTCTTTTAGGGTCCAAAAAATATTGTGTTGGGATTTTGATGGGCAGTGCATTGAATCTGTAGATTGCCTTTGGTAGAATTGCCATTTTTGCTATGTTGATTCTACCAATCCAGGAACATGGGAGAGCTTTCCATTTTCTGATATCCTCTTTAATTTCTTTCTTCAGTGATTTAAAATTTTTGTCAAACAGATCTGTTACTTCTTTGGATATAGTTACTCCAAGGTATTTAATACTATTTGCAGCTATTATGAAGGGTAATGTTTACCTTATTTCTTTTTCAGCTCTTCTACTCAATTTCATTTGGAATAACAGGAAAGCCAGGGTTGCCAAAACAATTTTACTCAACAAAAGAACCTCAGGAGGTACATCATCCCTGACTTCAAGTTATACTATAGAGCTACAGTAATAAAAACAGCCTGGTACTGGCATAAAAACAGACTTGTGGATCAATGGAATAGAATTGAGAATCCAGACATTAACCCAAAAACCTATGAATACCTGATCTTTGACAAAGAGGCCCAAAATATTCAATGGAAAAAAGATAATATCTTTAACAAATGGTGTTGGCATAGCTGAATGGAAGTGTGTAGAAAAATGCAAATAGATCCAAGCCTGTCACCCTACACAAAACTCAAATCCAAGGGGTTCAAAGACCTTAACATAAACCCAGCCAGTTTAAACTTGATAGAAAAGAAAGTGGGAAATACACTTCTATGAATTGGCACAGGCGACCACTTCCTAAATATAATACCAGTGGCACAGACACTTAGATCAACAGTTAATATGTGGGATCTCCTGAAGCTAGAAGCTTCTGTAAAGCCAAGGACATTGTCATAGGACTAAACCACAGCCTACAGAATGGGAAAAGATTTTCACCAACCCTACAAGTGATAGAGGATTGATCTCTAAGATATAAAAAAAACACAAGAATCTAGAGCCCCAAACCTTGAATATACCAATCAAGAAATGGGGTTCAGAGCTAAAAAGGGAATTCTTAACAGAAGAATTATGAATGGCTGAAAGGCACTTGAAAAAGTGCTCATCATCTTTAGCCATCAGAGAAATGCAAATCAAAACAACTTTGAGATACCACCTGACACCTGTTAGATTGGCTAAGATAAAAGGCACAGATGACAGCCTATGCTGGAGAGGATGCGGAGCAAGGGGAACACTCCTCTATTGTTGGTGGGAGTGTAAGCTTGTTCAGCCACTTTGAAATGCAGTATGGAGGTTTCTCAGAAAACTGAGAATCAATCTCCCCAAGGACCCAGCAATACCACTTCTGGGTGTATACCCTAAAGTTGCACAGTCACACTCTAAAGGCATTAGCTCAACTATGTTCATAGCAGCATTATTTGTAATAGCAAGAACCTGGAAACAACCTAGATGCCCCTCAACTGAAGAATGCATTAACAAACTATGGTACATCTACACTATGGAGTACTACTCAGCAGTAAGAAAAAATGATATCCTAAAATTTTCAGTCAAATGGATGGATTTGGAGAATATCTTCCTGAGCAACGTATCACAAACCCAGAAAGATAAGCAGGGGATGTGCTCACTCATTAGTGGACTCTAAACAAACAAACAAACAATCAAAAAAAAGAAAAGCATGCCCAAGCTGCAAACTACAATCACTGAGGAAACACCTTGGACTGACTCCTTGGATCCCACTCCCCGTAGAAGAACACATGACTCAGTTTGATGTTGGGGGGAGAAAAGTGATTTTGCCAGGAATAGGGGCTGAACTAAGCAATATTGAGACCTTGGGACCTTGGGACTGCCTGCCCAGGGCGGGGATGGGGAGATGTGGAGAAGAGAGAATGACCTAATATGGTGTGAGGGTTAAGGGACCAGGAATAAGGATATACAGAGATAGAAAATGTGACTTCTTTATTCATAATAAAAATAAAAAATAATAAAATAAAAACATGTTGTAGGCAACAAAGCACATCTTTAAGAGTATAAGATAACTGAAGTATTTTCTTCCATCCTAATGAATTAAAATTTAAAGAAATGAGGAAGCAAAAGCCTAAAAAACTACACAAACACTGAGAGGATGAATAGTGCATTCTTGAGGGATCAATTCCCATTCTAAAAATCAAGAAGGAAATTTAAGATATCTTAGAATCAAATAAAATTGAAATTATAAGTTGCCAGAAAACAAGTGACTAGCATTTTTTTTCATCATCCTGGTGTGCAACATTTTCTTTTCTGTGATTGGTGTGTTTTTACTTTAGGATTGCACCTGCACATGACTTCACAGGACATTTGTCTCTCTACCTGGCTGTTTCTTATTATACAACACCTTTCTCTATCATTCAGCTCCTCTTTTATAAAGAAATGGTGCTGGTGAGGCTAAGGAGCTTCCTTTCATTAGTGAACTGATTACTAGTCTCATTGACTATTCTGGAAGACTCTAGGTCCAGGGACAAGATCTTAAAATATTTATTGCTGATGCCAACACAACATTCAACATCAAGTAGAAGCTGGCAGACAGTTACCAGAAGAATCAGGATTTCCAACAGAAGACATTATGGGATGCATGAATGGAGGAAGTAACACATAGCTGCATAAGGGCAGGCACAGTGCTTCAAGAAAGTCCTGGAAACTGTTACAAAACAAAGGACATATTACAGGCCAAATCATAAAAGTTCTTGGCCAAGAGCACAAAGAAGCACAACCAACTGGAGATTCTGGCTGCCCAGAACATCCTCCTTGTGAACATCAGCTAAACTTACAGAAATATTTCTGGATATGTGGACCCATGACCAGTGGGCTCCCATATTCACTTGTACACTCTCAGGACACAGCTGATCCTACCCATGTTGTCCCCTGCTCCATTTCTCCTTCCTTTTCTTCTACCACTTTATTAGCCCTTCTCTCACTCTCACCTTTCCAACCTCACATCTTGTCTGTCATTCTCTCTCCATCTCCCTTCCTCCCTCCATCTCATAACCTTGCTTTGTATTTTCTCTCACCCTTCTTTTTTTCCTACAAATACTGTAGCTTGGGTGTCAGCTCCAGTGACAAAGATGGGAAAAGCAGACACTCAGACATCCAGCCACTCAGAGAAGCCAGCCCAGGAAGACATCCTCCTAGGCCCATTTTCTGACTTTTTTGAAAGTTTCCAGCAAGTACTCAAGGACCTTTCCACAGAACAAGAAGATAAAAGTCTCACCTGAGAATGGGTAAGATCCTTGCATCTTCTAGTCCAAGGCCCGAGAGTTTCTATAAAACCCAGATTCAAGACAGGGACTTAGAGAAATGTTTTATTCCTATTTTTAATATTCATTTATTTTATGTGTAAATATGTTTGCCTGCATGAGTTTATGTGTACTATATGTGTGCAATTTTCTGGGGAGATCAGAGGCAGCCTTTAAATGTCCCAAGACCCAAATTACAGGAGTTATGAAATGAACTGCCATTTGAGTCCTGGAAATCAAATCTTGTCCATCTGCAAAATAGCAGTTCAGAGGAACACCTAACCCAGTCCTGATATTAGGATGAGAAAATCAGGCTTGCCTGGAGTGGATGCACCATGCTGAGCTGACCCACCTTGGGATTTCTTGCCCATTTGAGAATGAGGAGGCCGAAGGCTGACTGGGAGGGATGGGAACGAGGGAAGAGAAGGGGAGCAAGGGGATACATGGATTAAAAAGACAATGTTTTATAAATAAATAAAGAGAAATGGGCTAGCATGAAGAAAATATACATTCTGTGCTTGCAAGATAAAGTCTACATCACAGGATTGCTTTAGCTTTTCACTAATCACCATAAACTCTACACACACACAGCAGGTGAATGTCCACAGAAACATCTAGTCTATCTTCATTTATATGTTCCTCAGTTACAACTATCTGCCAAAGTTCATAAGAGAATAAAGCTGTTATTAAGAGCATGAATTAAAAGACATCATTTCAGGATCTGAATCCAGATAAAACTTAAACCAGATGGGTATATGAGTTTTCACTTCTAATACTAATTCTACCTAACTTCTTTGTTTTATAATGTTGACTTAAGAGAGCTAGGTTCCTTCCTCTCATCCCAGAACCATTCTAGTCTGTGTATTCATACAACATCTACCTCCTATGCAATAGAAACATGTGGATCACACAATCACCCTATAAATACAGCCAATACCAAGGTGGGGAAAATGAAAATTATTCTGCTAGTCTTGATGGCTAAATATGGAATAAACACTAAGCCTCAACAGCACAGTGGCCATGGACACATTTTATCTTTTTTGTTTGTTTTTAGTGTTGGAATACATGTGCTTGAATCAGTAGGATATAGGTAGTTCTTTTTATTGACCCCTTGCAGCAATACACATAGAGGCTGGCTCTCCCCAGGGGAGACCAGGAGGACATCCAGATACAGAAAAGTAGCATAGAAAGGATAGGCAGAGTCACAATTATATTCTATTTATTGTGTGACCATAAGCAGATGGCTTTCCTTTTGAGTTTTCAAATGATAAAATGGGCTAGCATAGGCAAACACTTTGAGCTTTCCCACAAGAACATTCTTCTATTCATAAATTCTGGGTCTTCACCCAGCTCAGCCTGAACCAACCACTTTATGTCAGCCTCAAATTCCACAACGCTAGGCTTAGTCTTGACACAAGTTCATCATCATCCATCACTGTCATTCACACATCCTGGATGACTTTCGAGTTGGAGTACCTTGTCTAACCTTAGGTATTTTCTTCAGAGTCTTGTGAGAACATTATAAAATGAGGACTTGCTTCTCATCCTGTAACCACAATATAAGGGCCACTGTCACTCCATCATCACAGGAGACCATGCAGAGACACAAGGATTACAAATGCATCTTTCTGCAACCCGTAAGTAAGACTTCCTCCAATGGACCCTCCTATATGAGAAACTTTAGGAGGCTTTGGAAGAAGAAGAAGCAGAGAAAAGGTGCTTTTTGTGTTAGGGAACTATTGACTCTAATAAATTTGAAGACATAGATGATATTGTGTCGGACTGATGACAACCCAGGTTTAAGGTTCTGCTGACTGTTCAGATTTTATTTATTAGTGACATGTCTCAGTGTATGGAGAAAGGCATCTTACTGGAGTCTAAGCTCAACAGTTTCACAAGTCCCAGCTACTTCTCTAAGGACAATATTGCTCCTAGTTTGGTGGAGCCAGGTAGTGATAACCAGAAACTGGTCTTGGGGAGGGAGTCTGATGCTAGCTTGATGGAAGGTTGTTTCACTGAAGTGAAATAACAGATTTATGTGATATGAGAAAGGTTTGTTTCAAGCAAAAAATGCAGCAAGCAGAAAGGACTTGAGCAAAAAATATTTCGTTCAGCTTGTCTTTCCAAGTGCTGCCCCTCCATACCCTGGTTGTGTCTCTAAAGTTTCTGTCCCTCTAGACCTTTACTGACCAAGACAACTGCTTTTCCAGAGTCCTAATTACTGATAGTTATGTCTATTATTTTTTAATTCAGTATAAAAAGTAGGGAATTGCTTTATTATTTTCTACATGATTACTTATTATCTCTGTTCCTCCCCTGCTGTCCTTTCCTGTTGCATGCCACAATTTACTCAGAAGATCTTATCTATTCCCCCTTCCTAGGGTAATTTATAGATCCATAGATCTTAGGGTTCTTCTTGTTACCTAGCAGCAATAGCTGTGAAAGGTAGCCTGCATATATCCATTGCTTTACATATAATATCCACTTATGAGTGAGTACATATTGTGTTTGTCTTTCTGGGACTGTGTTAACTCATTAAGGATTTTTTTCTAGTTCCATCCATTTGCCTGCAAATTTTAAGATATCATTATTTTCTTTTTTACTGCTGCTTAATACTCAATTGTGTAATGTGCCAGACTTTTAAACTGTCTTTATTTGAGGGGTATCTCAGTTGTCTTCAGGTCCTGGCTATTACAAGTAATGCTGCTATGAACAAAACTGAGCATGTTCTTCTGGTATGAATGTGTGACCTGTGGGTATATTCACAAGGTGGTATTGATGAATCATGAGGTAGATTAATTCTCATTTTTCTGAGAAACTGCCATAATAATTTACAAAGTATCTGTAAAAGTTTACATTCCAACCAGCAATGGAGGAGTGAGTGTTACTTTTATCTACATCCCCTCAAGCTTAGGCTGCCATCAGTGTTTTTGAACTTAGCAATTCTGAGGTATAAGATGGTATCTCAGAGCTGTTTTAATTAGAATTTCCCTGGTGGCTAGGGATCCCGGACAATTCTTTAAGTGTCTTTCAGTCATTTGAGATTCTTCTGTTTAGAATTCTCTGTTTATATCTGTACTCTAGATTGGGGTTGGTGAATATCTATTCTCATTCTGTAGGCTGTCATTTTGTTTTATTGACCATGTCCTTTGCCTTACAGAAAGTTCTCAGTTTCAGAAGATTTCAATTATTAATTGTTGTTCTCACTGTCCTTCTAGTGGTATATTTAAGAAGTGATCTTCTGGTTTCTACATTATTTACATAATTAAACAATTTTTGTTTTAAAGATAAGCAAGATATCCCCAAAAATCCAACATACGTCTATGTCTCAGTGACTTGATATAGATTAACAAAGTTTGAGCAAGTAAGATATTTTTCTCAGTCAGTTTTGATGTCAGGCTGCATTATATTACAAAGAAATGACCAATTGTTTTATTATTTACCCAAAAAGGTAATCTTATAAATTTTAGAAAAATCACAATCTAAATCTTATATATGAAAAATAACCAGTCAACTCTATTTTAAATATTCAGGGTGCATATCTACTCATCAACAGTTTTTGTTATATAAACATTTGAGGCTAGAATGAGCATAAGGAATTAATCATTGTTTTGGCCACCAACCCATCCTAGCAAGAAAGGTACATTAGCTAATAATAGGTAGGTTGTTTTATTTTGGTGTACTGACCTACATGACTTCCTCATTCACTTTGTGATTTTCTATAATTTTAATTTTTTCTTTACCTCCAAGCTATGAAACAAAAAATCTTTGTCTAACCTTAAATTATTTTCTATTTTAAAAATAATTTTCTATTTAAAAGGTTTTTTCATATCTACCACTGCTCCCCTTCCTGTCTCACCTCCCAGTCCTCCCTCAGCCTCTCCCTTCCACCCCATTTCCCCATTCTTTCCTCCAAAAGGGCAAAGAATCTCAAAGTAGGTCAGTTCAGTCTGTGATATCTAGCTGAGGTAGGTCTGAGTTCCTCATCCCAGTATCAAGGCTGAGTTAGATGGTTCTCTGTAGGGAATGAGCTACAAGACGTCAATTTATGCACCTGGAATATACTTTGGTGCTTCTGCAAGAAAGTCCACAAAATGTCCATGCCTTTTGACTGTCATCTACCTTCAGAGGGTTTAGTTCCTTTATATAAGGGTTCCACAGTGGTTATTTCAGAGTCAGTGAGCTGACGGCTCCTGCTGAGGGAATCTGCACGGCTCCTCACCACGACCTCGAACTGAGAGAACTGAGCAAACCAACTACAGGGGTCTCTGAAGGGCAGGTTCAGACCCTGACAAGAGGTGAGGAGGGATCAGCAGGCCTGAGCGCATATATCCTAGCCTGGGAGGGAGATTTGAGCTCCCATTGCTTCCGGTTCCGCTGCCGAGAACAAGTGTCCCAGCGCACTCTGGAGCAGGGGCAGGGAAGCTGTGCCCCTGACCACGCCCACAGCTCCTGCTGAGGGAATTTGCACAGCTACCCACCACGACCTCAAACTGAGCGAACCAACAACTGCAGGGGTCTCTGAAAGACAGAATCAAACCCTGACCAGAGAGGTGACAGGAGGCACACAAACCTGAGTGCCACAACTGACCAGGAGCCATCTAATCATGAACCACTGAAGCCATGGGCAAACGTCAGTGCAAGAAATTACATAATAATACAAAGGACAACATGGTAACTCCAGAAGAGAGTGGCGATTTTACAAATACAAGACCTGAACTGAGCAATGAAGAGGAAACAGAAGGAAGCAACACCAAAAATTCCTTTTTGATGATCATCGAAGCTCTAAAAGAAGATATGAAAAAAACCCTTCAAGAAATAGAAGAAAATACAAACAAAAAATTGGAAGAGATGAACAAATCTATGAAAGAAACATGCCAGGAACTAAAAGCTGAAATAGAAGCAATAAAAAAGGCACAAAATGAGGCAAAGATGGAAATAGAAAACCTGAAGGAAAAACTGGAACCACAAATACAAGCATAACAAACAGAGTTCAAGAGATGGAAGATAGAATCTCTGAAGTGGAAGACTCAGTAGCTCAAATAGATATATCAGTCAAAGAAAATAGTAAAACTAAAAAAGCCATAACTCAGAATGTTCAGGAAATCTGGGACACCATGAAAAGACCTAATTTGAGAATAATAGGAATAGAAGAAGGAGAATAATACCAGCTCAAAGGCACAGATAATGTTTTCAATAAAATCATAGAAGAAAACTTTCCTAACCTGAAGAAGAAAATGCCCATAAAGATACAAGAAGCTTACAGAACACCAAATAGATATGATCCCAAGAAAAAGTCAGCGTGGCACATTATAATCAAGCCACAAAACATACAGAACAAAGAAAAAATTTTAAGAACTGCAAAAGAAAAGGGCCAACTCACATATAAAGGCAGACCCATCAGAATAACACCTGACTATTCAATGGAAACGATGAAAGCTAGAAGGGCTTGGTCAGAAGTTATACAGATGCTAAAACAGCATGGATGCCAAACTAGAATACTATACCCTGCAAAATTATCAATCACCATAGATGGAGTAAACAAGGTATTTCAGGA
>PVIH01018746.1:0-37520 GCA_004025045.1 Sigmodon hispidus
GCATTACCAGAGGAAAGGAAAGTTCCAGTGTGCCTCACATTCAAATGACCTGTCCCAGAAGTGACACAGACACTCTGACAGAGTCCCTTTCACAGGCCTATTCAATTACAAAAAAGTGTTAGTAAATGCAGCTCACCCATATGCTATAAGGTAGAAAGCCATAAGCAGGTCTCACATAGTGACCAAAGGATTCATAAGGGAATATAATATTCCACTGGGACTTGCTAAGAGAGACTTGTGTTTTTGGTTTTTTTTTTAATATTTATTTTTATTTTATGTGAATTGGTGTTTTGCCTGCATGTATAACTGTGTAAGGGTGTCAGATCTTGGAATAATAGACAGTTGTTAGCTGTCATGTGGATGCTGGGAATCAAACTCAGGTCCTTCCGAAGAACAGTTAATGCTCTTAACTGCTGAACCATCTCTCCAGCCCTTCCACTTTATTTTATTTAATTTTAATATTTATTTTTATTTCATACCTAGATTTTATGTGGGTTCTGAGGATCTGAGCTCAGGTCCTAGTTCCTCAGCACACAAGGTACCAACTGAGCCATCTCTTCCATTCCTAGAACATTTTTTTCCAAATTGTCATTTCCCTTTCCTATACCAGTCAATGACAGATGAAACCAATATTCAAGATTAAATATGTTAACCAGAGGAAGGAGGAAAAAATTGCTTGTTACGCAATTTATAATGTTATAGCAACACTGACTATGAAAAGCTTAGTGTTATACATGGATAGGAAAAGGCTGGTGTTGTGAGTAAGAGATACAAAGGTTTAAAATTCATCATATTTCTATCCTATGTTTATTTTGTATATGTAAATATTTGGCTAGGTTACCTAATATTCTCCTTCCAAAAATGGCCATATGCTTTATGGTAGAAAAGCTACTTTCACTGCCTAATCCATAAACATGTAGGGAATGTCTAAAGGTAACAAAATGAATCTTCACAATTCTAAACATCTTTGTTCTATGATCTTAGCTTGTGATCTCCACTCATTCTAATAGTATTTGTGAACAGCACTGTAAAAGCTTGCCAAAAGCAGCAATAAGATCCCTAAGGGATTACTTCAGCTTTGCTGAACATCACTCAGAACTCTGGGATTCTGACATCAAACATCAAACAAGAGAATGCTATCTTCTAAGATGTCAAAGGGAACGGGGAAAGGCTAAAGGAATTTAGAAGTTATTTAGCATCTTTGTGGAAAAACAGATTTAGTGAAGTTATTTAGTGTCTCTGTGGAAAAATCACAAGTCTCCAAGAAGTCCTTTGGAAAAATATCACTTAGTCTGGTGCTGTCCAAAATGTCTACTAATATACCACAGAACTTTCTGAGAGACAAGGCAAAGGACTGGGCTGCAGGAATCAGTTAAGCCAAGTTTTAAAGGAGTACTCCCTGATCATGCTGTAGACATCTAAATTCATGTGTTTAAGGCCATGTTTTGGTTTGTTTCTTTAGCTGAACTTTACAGATACTCTGACCAGCTCTGCAGTATTCTGGTATATTCTGACTATACTAAGACATCTTAGAAGGATATGATCTCAAAAACTTGTATTAACATTTGCTTTGCGCATCTATTTCTATATTACAAAAGACTAGTCTAAGAAGTTCTGAAATCTATTTAAGAGTCACTAGTAATTTAACCAAAATACAGCCCACTACTGTCTCAAACACAGAAATGATCAGCCTAGGGGCAATATTTTTACATTTTATTATTACAATAGGAATTATCTCACAAAGTAGAATTAGCAGAGTACTTGAAAATTCTCAAAGGTGTTTTGTGTTTTTTTAGAAGATTTATTTTATTCACGTGTATGTACACACATGCCTGCAGAAGTCAGAAGAGGGTGCTAAATCCTTTGGAATCAGAGTGGCACATAACTGGAAGCTACCTCACGTGGGTGCTAGAAACTGAAGTCAGGTCCTTAGGGAAGAGAGAAACAGAGCATCTCTCCTGCTCTCCAATAAGTAGTTTAATGATTCCTATAGGGGGACTATCAAACATTTCATAATTAACTTATCTATTCCATGCCTCCCATAGCCTTCTAAATACAAAAAAAAAAGCAACATAAAATTTAGTATAGCCGTATGACTATATGACAATCACCAATAAACTGTACTAACAACTATTTATGTTGGGATTAGCTCCAGTCACCTCAGTTTTCCCAGTTATCACTGTGACTCCTGCACTCAACACCACAGGCCTATGGGAACCACAGTAACTAACTTTCCTGAAATCTTCAATGGTTTACATTTAAAAATTGGTTTTTTTTTAAAGGCAGGCTCTTGGTAAATACTAACTACATTACCTAATACCCATATATGGATGGATGATGGATGGGTGGGTGGATGGATAAAACTCTCTAGAAGGCCCAGACCCACTGTATAGCCGAGGCTATCCTGGAACTTACAATCCTCCATTAGTATCTGACAGTTTGGGATTACAAGCAGGCATACCTCAGCTAAAGCCCATTTCTTAAGGGTCAATGTCAATAAATAAAATCCACTAAGATGTCTACACATAAGTAACTAATTTGTACGGAGTCTGAAGGTGGACTCCAAGCCAGTGCTATCAGTTTCATCTGGGAACTTCTTACTAATGTAAATTCTCTGGCTCCCTCAACCTGCTTGACAGAGAATCCTCTGGCAGAAGTCTAGTGATCCTGCCCTCCCAGGGTCCAGCCAGTTCTGCAAAGGACCTGACACACATCATCACTAAGTAAATACGTAACTTACCCTCCTGAGAGAACAGGTAAGACCACTCGAACAAATGGAGGATCAAATGGAAAATTATCCTAGAAAATTATAAATTTAATCAATTTTAATAAGATCTTCTTTAACTTTTCAATATCTAGAAGGTTTTCAAATCATCAATAACAAATGTATCCTCCTATTACCTGATAATATAAAGGTCATAAAAATAAAAGTACCAAAAGAAAAATGAGAAATAATTTTGGTCAGGACAAAAAAAAATAGAGCTGCATGAACTCACATGTACACTAAGCAGCATGGCTGTGGGCAGGAGAAGAGGAAGAAGTTAGCAACAGCAGAGTCCAGACTCACAGCCAGGGAAGAAGAGGTGGAGCTGCAACACACCCAAGAGAGGCCTGGGGGCCTTCTGCATGCCAAGCTGGGCCCTGGGGGACCAATAGTCAACTGCCTTGATAGGGAGTGGAATCTACAAATCCCCACTGTCTGTGGCTCTGGTAGAACACAAAAGTTAATCGTCTCTGGGGAAGGACACAATACTGCAATCTTTCCCACATTAATAATGTCCACATTACTAAGATGTAGACATAAGGACAACACAATGAGAAGACAGAAGCAGAGCAGCAAAATCAGAGTTGGCAAGCACATGTGAGAGTAGCTGCTGAACACCTGGAAGGAAGAGAAGAAACCAAACAGCAGAACTGCACATAGTAAGACAGAACCCATAGGATTCTGGAATCTGGAGCCACAACAAGAACAATCCTAATGTTGGTGACAGAGACTGCGGCAATAAAATGCAGAAAAGAGACTCAGTAAATAGAAAACTACATCACAAACATCCAAAATGCAGTTAAGAAAGGCCAAAAAGGATAGAGAAGGTGGGAAATACAGAAAGTAACAAGACATAAGATTTATCACTTATGTTTGAAAAGAGAATGAAGCAAGAAGAATGGATGAGAATTTTTCAAAGCCTCCCCAAGGTTTGGCCACTGTCAGATTCAGGAAAGACTAGAATCTTCAATGATGAAAAAGGTAGCTTCAAGGCACTGAAAGAAGAAAACCTGCACTCCTCAGAAGTGCAGCAAAAGCCAAGCAAAGCAGCACACCTGTGACTCCAGCAATCAGAAAGAGGCTAACATGTCTGAGACCAGGCTGTGCTTGACAGTAAGACCTTGTCTCAAAGAAAAAGAAAAACCCATCTTATTTTCCCACCTGCAAAGCTGTACTAAAAAATAGAGATGCTCAACAATACTTTTTAGGCAGGAAAAAGACCATGCTAGATACAACCTGGGAGAGCTTTAAGAATTTCAAATTTGTCTAGTCTTAGGATCCAATTATAGAATGTAAATGCATGTATTGAGTACATAAAATATTATAAAGCTGTAAAATTACATGGGCAAAAAATGAATATTGGACAATTCAATAAGGTAAGTAAGAGAACATATAATGACCAAGCTAAAAGGTAGGAAATGGGCATCCTAAGAAAATCTAAAGAATAGGGGACACTGCATAAGAAGACAAGTAGCAGGGCTGGAGAGATGGCTCAGCAGTTAAGAAAGAACATTGACTGTTCTTCTCGAGGACTTGAGTTTGATTCCCAGCATCCACATGGCAGCTAACAACTGTCTGTAATTCCAAGCCCTGACATCCTTACACAGCTATACATGCAGGCAATAGTATTTTTAAAAGAAAAAAGAAAGACAAGAAGAAACCTGCTATTATGTGGTAGATTAAACCCAATATCACAGTAACATTCAAAACAAAGGCTAAGCTGCTTCAAAGTCAAAGGTGATGCTAAGGAGAGAGAGATGTCTGTGCAACCACAGAACCGAGTTCCAGGCTCAGAGCCACAGAAAGTTGGGCCTGTCAGCACATGCCTGTCTCTAACATGGGGACACACAGCAGGAGGATCTCAGGCTCACTAACCAGCCAGTCCAGACAATTGGAGAATTCCAAGGTCAGTTAGAGAGCTTGTCCCCTCTCCAACCCTAAAAAAGGTGGAGAGCCATCTCATATCATGCAGACAGTAGCAAATGTCGTCAAGAATGTTAGAAGTTAGTCCCTGACAAGCAGGTTAGAAAAGCTGCCCACTAACTTCCCACAGCAGCTGGATGGCGAAATGGCTTCCTGCTCCTGTTGAAGAGAGACCAAAGGAGTCTAAGGGAAATTGTGTCCAATTTTTATGTTCAAACAACATGGTTTAAAGGGAAACAATGCTATTTTAAAGACACATTCTGAGGCAAGATTGGAAGAACAAGTATGTTTCATCCAATTATTTCCAGGAAAACAAAAAGTAAAACAAAAAAAGCAAATTACCATACATTCAGTAACTCCTCCTGCCTGTTTCATAAGATTCCCAGGAACATAAAAATTATGAAAATTCAATCCTCCCAGCAGAGGGGATAGTTTTTCGAGATTAAAATAGATCATCTTAGATTTCTGCTCCAGGTTAGAAAGATACCTGCCCACCCATAAGTACTGCCAACTTATAGACAGTTTAATCTACCTATAATTGAACAGTATAATAAAAACAGATGCACAGCTCAGAAGAGTATTAGAACTATTCACGTCTCCAAACACATGATCCCGAATGGGTAACTATAAAATCTCTTTTGATTGCTTGAGAACAACCTTCAGCTTCAGAAAGTAAGTCTACTTGAGAGTTTAGTGACTTCTCAATAAAATGTGCTCTGGGATTAAACTAGTAAAGATCTAAATATGAAGAAAATATTCTTATTCTTTAATGTCTTTATTTTCTTCCTTTAAAACATCTTAAATCCTCCTGTTTCACCAACACCATACACAAGCTCTGTACCATTTCTTGCTAGAATTAAAGTGAAAGCCTCCAATAGTCCTCAACTGGTCTCCCAGAAACCAGCTATATACTATCAACCAGTGCTGTTCAAAGTGTGATGACTGTTTAAGGCAAAATAAGAAGCTGAACAGACCAACTATGCCTTTAAATACTGCGCCCCCTCCCCCATGGCCAGGTTATAGCACAAGGGCAGATCCCAGAGACTGTAGGCTTTTCACCATGCTCTCTAAAGTCCAACAGACAGCTCCCTTATCCCCAGGACTGCAAATCCAAAGCCTTAAATAGCATGAGACAATTCAAAGTCACTTGGGTAAAGTAATGTGGGCAAACACTGTAACTTCAAGACAACTACTCTTCTACTGGTCTCCTCTTCAACTCAGAAAAACAGGACAAAGAAAAGCCCTGAATCACTTCAACATAAATCCTCAAAACACCTCAATCTAGCTGAGAGTTTCAATCATTAAATATTATACATTAAGTCACTAAAACGTAAGAGTCCATTACTACTCTTTAAAACTTTTAACATCTTCAAAATCACTAAGTGTATTATGAATCCAGAAAGGAACATAAATATACAGGGACACCTTTACAAATTATTGTAAAGTGGATGCCTACATGACCAACAAGCTGGTCAGTAAACAATCTGCAGCAGAACACCCACAGATGTCCTTTTCCACTCAGCAGCTCCTCACCCTAGTACGTATAGTGATTACACCTTTGCTCTCTGGTTCTCCTACCCAGGTATTAGCCCCAATCTCAGCTTCTGAGCTTTCTTCTCTCACTGTTGCCTAAGAAGTCTTCCTAGAATTTTTTCCCTAATTTTACCAGGGTCCCCTGACCCATGGAATTTCAGCATATTAGAAACAAGTATGTTTCATGGCTCAAGACCATTATAATGCCTAAAAATGTTTCACTTAAAGGACTAATTTTCACCTACCTGCACTGACAATGTGTGTTACATGTAATAATAGCTTTACTATTTTTTTTTGTAAAATTTATATGTAACTAAACAAAATGAGGGTCTAGTTTCTTCTGCTTACCACTATACATACGTCTATCATACAGATTTCACTTCTCCACCTTACTGTTACTGGGGTTATGACCCAACAATACTGCTCTGAATATTCTCATTGATGTTTCCTGATCTAAGCACTCATTTCTTGTGGAGTATATAACTCATGAATTCCTGTAACTAGCCAGGCCCAGTATCTGCATTTAATACCAGCATTTGGGAGGCAGAGGCATACAGATTTCTGTGAGTTAGAGGCCACCCTGGTGTAGATAGCAAGTTCCAGACCAGGCGAGGCTACACAGCGAGAACCTATCTAAACAAACAAACAGACAGACAAACAAACAAATAACCCTGAACTAAAGGGAATAAATATCTTCTACTTTACCAAATCATACCAAATTGTTCTCCAACATAGCTGAACCAATTACAGACTACTATTAAAAGAACATAAAATCTCATTAAAATGTTCTTACCTTAAAAGAGAAGTTAAGCAAAATATATTCTATGCCTTCTTTTTCTTTTAAGATCTGAAGATCACTGTGCAAAGGACTATCAGAGTCAACCCTAAGAATAACAAAACAAAAACCAGCACAAACAAGGTTAGAAAAACCTTTCGAACTAAACTCCAACTGAGCCAGTCCAAAAGGAACAACAGATCCCCAGGGTAAGCTCCATATAGAAGTAATAAACTGTTCTACAGTCCCCAGAAAAAAATGAATCCCAAGGGCTCTAGCTCCTTGGGAACAAAGGGAATTTGAAATTAACAGTCATTTCAAAGAACAACAGTTGGATACGTAATTTTTCAAACAATTCAAAAACTTTGATAACATGCGTTCCTAAAATCATATTTTTAACCAAGAGGTTTAAGGAAAGAAATTTATCACTAATAAAACCATAAAAAGCCTCTCAACTGAAGAATGGATTAATAAACTGTGGTACATCTACACAATGGAGTACTACTCAGCAATAAGAAAAAATGGTATCTTAAAATTTGCAGGCAAATGGATGGATTTGGAGAATATCCTCCTGAGCGAGGTATCACAAACCCAGAAAGATAAGCAGGGGATGTATTCACTCATTGGTGGACTTTAAACAAAAAAACAAAGCATGTCCAAGCTGCAAACCACAACCACTGAACAGCTTGGGATCTGAAACACCTTGGACTGGCACTTTGGATCCCATTCCCTCCAGAGGAACACCTGACCCAGTCTTGATGTTGGGGGGAGAAAACCGGATCTGCCAGGAGTGGATGCTGAACTAAGCCACATTGGGACCTTGGGACCTCCTGCCCTTGCTGGGGAGGAGATAAAGTGATGTGGAGAAGAGAGAGTGACTGGAAGGGGTGGGAGGGGGGAGTTTGAACAAGGGTATACATAGATTAAAAAATATAACTTTATTCATAATAAAAAAAACATAAAGTAAATCACTGTAAAAATTTTTCTTTAACTCTTCTGTATGTACTGCCTACATCTCCTTACTTCACACAGACAGAGTCACGTGTCATTCTGAATATACTGTTTGGAAATTGTCATACCCTCTATCCCTCACCCTCCTCAGAAACAGCTTACTTTAATAATCTAGTAACTACTTTCAGAGTAGTTATGTCCAAGTAAATACCAGAATTTAAAGCTGATGAGGCAAAAACAAAAGAGAGAGAGAGAGAGAGAGAGAGAGAAAATCAAATATATCATGGTAGAAAGTAAGTCAGCATAAAGGTACTTACTTGTGTAGTTTGACATGCCAGTCATACAAGCTGTCATTTATTAGTTCCACTGAGTAAATCCCTGTGGAGACATAAAGCACACTGGTTACTCTTCATTTGATTATGTATTACTCTGGTGAAAGTAAATATATATGTTAAACATACCAAATAGTCAATAACAGTAAATTTTTACTATTAAAATAATTAAAGCTATCAACTAAAAGAACTTTAATGAGTCAAAAACCTGCTTACTACTCAATTTCACTGAAAAACATATATTATGCAAATAATATTTCTATGTATACAGATACTTCTAAGAAAGTAGAATCTTTCCATATAAATTACTTTAATCTTCACCTTTTGAGTTCTCTTTTTTCTGCCAGTCTTTTTACAGCATACATGTACCTTTATTTTAATTATTTGTATTATTTATGTGTGTGTGTCAATGTATGTCACCTAAGTGCATGCCTGTAGAGGCCATAAGGGGTCAGATACCCAAGACTTAGAGGTAGCCGTGAGCCTCTGACATGAGTGCTGGGAACTGAACACAAGTCCTCTAGTAACTATCAAGTGCTCTTAACCGCTCTTTAGCCATTAGTGCCAATCTTTAAAACAACAACTCTATACTATTTTTTGATGAATCCAGAATAATTTATTTCTTGCTTAAGACTCTACACTACAAATCTTACTGGATATTAAAAAAAAAAATTATTTGTTTATTTATTTTAAGATTCATGCTGCTGAGAACGAATCCCAGGGCCCCATGCACTGTGTCAGTGTTCTACCAATGAGCTACATATCTCCAGCCTCAAAAAGAACATTTTCTTCATGGAAATGGGGAAATCCATCACTTTTGAAAAGAATACTACTCCTATGGTTAAGTTTTACTGCTTCAAAATAAGAAAGCTATGAAAATAAATTCAGCAAGTTTCTCCTTGTACAACAAAGTATAATTAACCTTTACTTATTTTAAAAAGTAGTGTTATTCACACTTTTGCTAGAAGATAAAAATTATGAGTTATATCTCCATCAGAAATAAGGCAAAAGAAAAATTGTGTATTTATATGTTTTAAATACAAAAAATAAATTCATTTAATCTCCTACATCTTTAGAATTTTGCTAAACCTGTTTCACATCTCCAAAATAAAGTCAATAAAAATTTTCAATTCTGTCTTCCTATATTAATTACATCTAAGATGGGTGTGCTGGCACACATATCTAATCACATCATGATTGAACAGAGAAATAGTTGAGTTCAAAGCCAGTTTAGGCTAAATGGTTCCCCCGTCCCTCCCCAGAAAGAAACAAAAGAAAATATAAATGATACTACCTGAAGAAGCAAATGGCCAGCAGAGCCAGGGCCTCACCTGCCTTGTAGCTCTGTGATCTGTAGACATCCCTGAGCTCCTTCATGAGTCTGTCTGATGCCTGCACTGATCCGGACACTGCACCCTGAAACAACAGGTAATGAAAAGCTCAAGATGTCAGAATCTGATGTAAAACTTTACAATGACATTCCCAAGATGATCACTACTCAGCATTAAGAAGTCAGGAAGTGCCAGTTGGTGATTGCACATGCCTTTATTCTCAGCAACTGGGAGGCAGAGGCAGGTGGATCTGAGTTCAAGGTCAGCCTGCTCTATGAGTGGAGCTATACAAAGCCCTGGTGGGAGTATGGGGAGTCAAGAAGCTCAACTGAATCAAAAATTATAAAATGTCAAGGAAAATTGAAGATGTGTCTATCTTGTTTATATCATAAAGAGGCCTCACAGTATGTCCAGAACACCATAGACTCTGTGATAGTATGAGTCTATTCCAAACCACAACTTCTAAAAAACACTAGAAGGCCCTCACCATGACACTGCATTTACTGAAACAGGGTTCCAATTAATAAGACAAGAAGTTACACTCAAGGTCTAGCTACATCATAAGAAGACAGCACAGTCAGTGTCTGCACATAGCTTGGTTTTTCTTCACAACACTAGGACACTTCTAAAAATGAAGGTATTGGAATGCAACTCTATTTTTCAATAGGTAAAATTAAAGATTTTAGGTTGAGATAGCTCAATAGGTAAAGGCACTTGTTACCAAGTCTGATGACCTCAGTTTGCTCCCCAGGACCCACATGGTACAAGGAGAAAATTGACACCCATGAGTTGTCCTCTGACCTTCAAATGGGCACTCTGGCAGGCACCCTTCCCCCATACACACATGCAAAAATAATTTTTTCTTAAAAATCACAAAGCTTAACGATTGTATTACTCTTGAGTTAAAAAGTTGACAAAGGTTTATTTCCCAGCTACATGATCTTGAACTCATTTTTTAAAATGTATATATGTATGATGTATACATGTGGTATACATGCATGCCTGTAGGCACACTCATGCATAAGTGCAAATGTACATGTGTACTCATGCATTTACAAGCCCAATACTGATGTGGACAGTGGATCATCCTTGATTGCCTTCCAACTTATTTACTGAGGTAGGGTCTTTTAATTCAACTACAGTCTAGTTTAACTAGCCAGCTTGCTGAGGGGATCCTGTCTCTGCTTTCTGAGTCAAGAAAGTACAGGCTGGCCACCATACATATCCAATATTTATGGGAGTTCTAAAGATTCAAACACCAGTCCTAACACTCTGCTTGGGATGTGACCATTATTTAACCACTGAGCTATCTCCCAGCGCCTGAACTGGTTTTAAGTCCTCGTATTCATATCTATAAAATATAAAAAGTTCCTATTTCCTACAACAATGGAGACTGAATGGGAAGGTAATATAAAGTACTTAAGTCTTATATATCATGTCAGAGTATCCAATAATTTGTAGCTGTTGTGACTATAAAGCACACAAACTGGAGTCTACCATAAGACATAGCAAGTAAAGTATTTAGTTCAGATGCTTCAAGCTTACTTTAATAATAAAGATGTGGGCTTAAAGTTAAAGTTCTCCGTAATAAAAGACTTGTCAATTAAATTAGCATATTAAATATGATTAAAGGAACGATAAGAATTTATTTGTTACAATTCTTGACATTAACTTGCAAAACAAGTCATTCACTGTGTTTGTCCAAGATAAAGCAGCCAGCTCTGACTTCATGGAGTTAATAAAGCTGCTCTAATTCAAGACAGTAGGTGTCAGATAACCAGAGTTCCATTACACACTTCCCTTGTCTGGGCAACACAGGAAGGCAGGCAGGCATGCGTGTGCAACACTCTCTCTCTCTCTCTCTCTCTCCCCCTCCCCCATCTCATCTCTCTCTCACACACACTCTCACATACACTTTTCATTTTTCACAAACCAGCCAAAGGGTATACACTGTCTGCCTACATTTTAAAGCTGAAAGCCACACAAGCATGTTTGTGATCAAACAATGAATCTCATACTGCTATGTTGCTTATTATAAAAGACATGATTTGGTGGTGTGCACCTTAAATCCCAACACCCAGGAAGCAAAAACAGGTAGATCTCTGAATTGAAGGCCAGCCTGGTCTATACCTAGTTCCAAACTAGCTAGAGGTACATAGCGAGACTCGACAGAGGGTGAGGAATGGGGGCTAAGTAAATCCAAAGAAAAAAATTAATTCAGGGTTGGTCAGACACTAAAGACAGAGGTCAGGTCTACGGGGAGACAGTCTCAATAGTACTTTAGAAGGCTGAATCTAGACAGGAGCCATGGTAGGGAGCAGGTGAAACAGCAACAATAAGGTGCAAAGAGGCCTTCTCTTCTAGGTTTATTTTTGTTGTTGTCATGAAAATACCCTGACAAAAACCAGCTTAGGGAAAGAATAGGGTTTACTTAAGCCTACGATTCCATGTCACAGTCCATTAGTTTGAATAAGACAAGGAAGGAGCTTCAAATAGGTAGCCATACCACACCCAGTCAAAAGCAGAGAGAAAGGAATGCATAGATGCTCACCTACTTACTTGCTTGAGGTTCAGTTCTACTCTTCTCTACAGAGGTCAAGACTCTCTACCTAGGGAATGGTGTCACCCACAATGGGCTGAGTCCTTCCACATCAGTTAACTTAATAAGAAAGTCCCTTGACAGACATGCCCACAGGTCAATCCTGTGGGTAAATGACTCTCACTGACTCTCTTCCCATGTTAATTCTGGGTTCTGTCAGACTGATAATTAAAACCAACCATCAGAATGTTATTATACAGAGATAGCAGCATTTGTTTCCAGAATTTAAAAAAACAGATGAACAGGGTAGAAAGTACAATTAGAAGCAGCAGTCTGGGTCAACAAAACAAATGATTGAATCTACCACTAAGACAGGAGGGAAACAGAGGGCAGCTCAGATTGGTATATTAATGAATTAACCCAACTATTATCTGTAATTATTTAACCAGAGTCCAAGTTCTAGATACTTAGTCATACTTACATTTAAATGGTCTTGTCTTTGAGTCTTCCTAATTTTCTCCAATATCGCCAAATTTTCTTTTTCTATTCCTTCATCCTCTGACTTTTTGCCATTAATAGGCTCTTCTTCCTTCATCTCATAGTGATCTAAATCTTCTATATCCTAAGGGGAAAAAATAAGCTCATTCAGGTTTCTCTTCTTCACTACTTAAGAAACTAGATGAAAAATAATTTTTGAATGGAATAAAAAGAGTCCAAGAAAGAAAAGATGCATCCATTCTATGAGGAGGGAAACCCCACATTCCATTCAAAAGCTTCTCTCTTAATGTCTGTCGTCTGTTCTGTGGAAGAGCTAGACTGAGTACAGCAGATTCCATAGTTTCATAAAGTCACGACTACTGCCAAATATATCATCTTTAAAAATATCCTATTATGAGGAACTTTTCAAACAATTTAGTGACAGGTGTTAAGAACTTTAGCTATTTATACTTTGTTCTAGAAACCTGACTCTAGAGTTTTATTCTAAGAAATGAGAACACCAGTTTAAGGTTAATTATATCTATTTCACTCTAACAATTAGTTACAAAAACAAAATCTACACATACAAAAAAAGCAAAACAGTTAATTCAAAGGTTCATCTATGATGAGGCATTAAAATACTAAAAACAGGGGCTGGAGAAATGGCTCAGCGGTTAAGGGCACTGACTTCACTTCCAGAGGTCCTGAGTTCAATTCCCAGCACCCACATGACAGCTCACAACTGTCTGTAGTTCCAGTTCCCAGTTCCAGGCAAACACCAAGGCAAATAAAAAAATAAATAAAATGAAATAAAATAAAATACTAAAAACAATCTAATTCTCTTTTGTTTTTGTGACACGATCTTATGTAGCCCAGGCTAACTCCCTAAGTGGCTGAAGATGATCTAGGTCTTCAGATACTACTACCTCTAAACTTCCTGATGCTAGAATACAGGCAAGTGCCACCATGCTGTTTTGTATAATGTTGGGGACCATATGTATAGTATTGTGAATCTTATGGGTTATATGGTGTTGTATGGTGTGTTGTGGTAAAAGAGTCACACTGCACAACAAAACTTCACTCAAGAGATTTATTAGGAAGGAAAAGTCCAGAAAAGTAGTAGCCTTTAGGGTGAGAAGCAGCAGAAAACTAAACAGGGTATAAGAGTTTATACAGGATTCCCCACCTCCCTTCCAGGATAGCTTGGGATTGGTGGATTTTTGAAGCCTGATTCTGGAGCAAGCTCAGAGATTGGTGGAATTTCAAACCCTGGTCCTAGGATCAAGTCAGGGCAGGGTGCTTTTTTCCTTGGTTCTTTTTACCCTAAATATTTTATATGGTGCTTGGGGACCAAGGCCAGGACCTTATGCGTGCTAAGGAAGTAATTTACCAACCAAGCTAAAGACAGACACCTAATTAATTTTTTCCACCAATAAACACCCTGGAATAAAAAACATGGAACATATAGAATCTCCATGATATAAAAATAAGAAAACAGAAAATGCTAGAAAGATTTTGAGATCTACATGTTTCAAGTTTTCTGTGGTAAGCATCTATGAACTTCTATAATTAGGTGAAGCTTTTAGAAAAAGAATTTCAAAAATATCCACAGACCAACATCTCTGCCAGCCCATTCTGCTCTCTCCCTACATCATCTTCTCTTACATATACAAAAATCTATGTCCACGCTTTTTGTTCCTAATTTTTTCAAGTTTCTTACAACTCTAAGCTTCAGTTGTCAAGATCTCTGCAGCTTTTAATCACTGTCTCCATTTTTCATGCAAATTGGACTGAAGGTTAAAGACCACCTTCAGCAGCTCTCCTTCAGCCATTATATGCTATTCTAAATCAGATTCCGAAGAGAGCTTCATATCTGGAAGCTTCTCTCCCATCCTATACTTGTTTACTTCAAAACTTCAATGAATGAATGCCTTAGTCTTACATCACCTCCTCCTCCAACCTCAAGTCATTTCCCATCTACACACTTTAATTGAACTTTAATCAGCAAATCCTCATCTTTCTAAAACAATATTCACAGCACACTGTTCTCTGCTTATAGTCTCCTGATCACAACCTTATGAAACAGAAACGTTTTTCTCTGCCTTTTCTATCTAGTTGTGTGTGCCAGGACTCCACCTCTCCTCTCCCTTAAAGGTTAGCATCCAGTACCTGGAACCACACCTGACTTACCCAATAAAATGGAAATATGATATCCCTTTTACTTGTCTTAATCTGACAGCGCCTAAGTCACTTCCCTAAACATCACTGTCTTGCACCCATTCCCCCAAATCTTTGCTTGTTTTTCAAGAAAAAGTTTATTTGTGCAAGAGCCCTGGCTGTCCTGAAACTCAAGAGATCTGCCTGTCTCTGCTTCTTGAGTGCTGGGATTATAAGTGTGCACTAATACCAGATCCCTGTCAATCTTAAGAGAAGAAAAAGAAAAGTACAAAAATCCTGAGTGCATACCAGGGTGTATGTGTGTATGGGGGGTGGGGGTGGGGGTGGTGACATTCTCAGGTAATTTGTTCCACCCAAGTTAAACTGCCCGAAAACTGTAAAGCAAACAGCCCACCCACCAGTCAGTCTAAATAAATATATATTTTAAGAATTACTCTACAGCCAGATACAAAAAAGTAACTACTTCTTTAACTTTGACATATTCTCAAAATACATTTTGAACAGATCCAAAACAAAACCCAATTTTTTGAAGCTAACAATCATGAAATTCATGTACATTTTATCTGGCCAATGGAGAAAGAACTGAATCCTCATTTCAAAACTTGAATTTAAATCTAAAGCTTCATAGCCTAAAATTCTATTGGTGACCAATAATTACTTTATGCCTTGTGAAAAGTTGCTCCAAAATGTTTTTTAAATGTGTCTCCTCTAAAGATCAGGTATGGTGATATGATGGCATTAAAAAAGGGGCGTTCCCGGAGCTGGAGAGATGGCTGAGCAGTTAAGAGCACTGACTGCTCTTCCACAGGACCAAGGTTCAATTCCCAGCACCCACATGGCAGCTCACAACTGTCTGCAGTTCCAGTTCCCAGTTCCAGGCAAACACCAAGGCAAATAAATAAATAAATAAATAAATAAATAAATAAATAAATAAATAAAAGTTTTGTTTTGTTTTAAAAGGGTGGGGGCTCCCCTATTGCTGACAATAACACCACACACTAAGACAGAGGAGTCAAAAGATCTGAGCTGGATCTCACCTGAGGCCTGTCTTGTTCTGGATCTCCCTGAGGCCTCTGTCCTGTCCTGGACCTCACCTGAGGCCTCTGTCCTGTCCTGGACCTCATCTGAGGCCTCTGTCCTGTCCTGGATCTCACCTGAGGCCTCTGTCCTTCCTGGACCTCACCTGAGGCCTCTGTCCTGTCCTGGATCTCACCTGAGGCCTCTGTCCTGTCCTGGACCTCACCTGAGGCCTCTGTCCTTCCTGGACCTCACCTGAGGCCTCTGTCCTATCCTAGATCTCACCTGGAGCCTCTGTCCTGTTCTGGATATCACCTAGAGTCTCTGTCTTACATGGTTCCAGTAAATATCATGCAAGCTGCCATGGAAGTGAAGGAATTAAAGCAAGACCCATGAAGTAAAAGTACTATCACGGCAAGATAAACATAAAGGTACAATAAATGGCACTCATATAGCAATCAACATCTTGTCAATCTGCACTTAAGGCCCACTCAGCAAAAAGGAAATTGTGACTGGTACTGAAAACCTAGGCAGCTTTCCTGGAACTAGTGAAGTCGTAAACTTTAGAAAAGCATCAACTACAGCAACTTTACTAAACCAGTGTAATTCCTTATTACATTCTAAATCACCTTTTCCTCTTACCCACTCTTTTAGCTACCAAGCTTCATCGAAACAGCAAATGGAAACTATCAAAGAAAACCATGACTGGACACAATGCAAAGATCAATGGATTCTGGGAAGGCCAGCCCCAGTGGAAACATGTAATCATAGCTCCTGCATCATTGACTCTGGAAACTTCACAGAAAAGGAGGTAGAAAGATGGTAAGAGCCAAAGTAACACAAAGTCCACAGTGAAACAGTCTCACCTAAAAACAGATTAATAAACAAGACTAGAACAGTGACAGTATCAGTGAAACACAGGGGAAACTTCAGGGGGCCCCACCCCTAGATAAAAAACTACAAGCAACTACTGACTGCTAGGAGAGGAAACCAAATATATACAAACAACATATATAGCATGGATGTATCTGCACACATCACACATATGGGACACACAGACATATGTTCACACTCAGAAAATGTATTTGAACATACAAATACATACATTCATACATACCAACAATAATCAAAGAGAAAGAAGGCATAAACTTGGGGGTGGGGGGACATGGGAGAGGTTCAAGGAAGGGTAACTGGGAGGGGCTGGAGGAAGAAAAGTAATGTAATTCTATTTCAACTAAGAATACAACAAAATATAAAAATTAAAAATATTAAAAGAACCAGGCAGTGGTGGCACACGTCTTTAATCCTAGCACTCACGAGGCAGAAGCAAGAGGATCTCTGAGTTGGAGGCCAGTCTGATCTACAAAGCAAATTCTAGCCACACCGAGTAACCTTGTCTTGAAAAACAAGCTAAAGATAAAAAGAAATATGACCTGTAACAGATTATTAGACACAAGCCCTCCTTCCTTGATAATGAAATCAAATTCTCTATAAAAGCAGCTTAACAGACTGTTTGGCTAGGGTATTCTGCACTTTTGCTGTTCACCCTTTAAATACACCACATGGAAGTCCTCACAAGAGACTACAAGCAAGCACCGTGACTCGGAACTTACTAGTTTTCAGAACTGTGCAAACATAAAATTACCCAGTTTTGAGTATTCTAATTCCAGAAGCACAAAACAGACTAAAAGAAAGTCCTTCATTTTCAGTAAGAGATAATGTCACTGCTTTTAGCAAACAGTCCCTGTGATGTCCTCAAACGTGCTCTCCTCGCTCTGTGTGTGTGTGTGTGTGTGTGTGTGTGTGTGTGTGTGTGTGTGTTTACACTGTGTTCATGTGTATGGAGGCCAAATGTGTGGTGAACTATTCCTTTACACTATGTGAAGATATATGTGTCACTGTGATTGCTTTAATGCCAGGGAGGGTTAGGCAAGACTTCTGGGAACCCAGAGAGAGCTTGGGAAGATGGAAGGAGTCAGCCAGACATGGATGAAGCAGGATGGGCAAAATGGAGATGAAGTAACAAGCACATCAAAGAATATGATTTAAAAATATGGGTTAATTTAAGTTATAAGAGCTAGTGGGACAAGCCTAAGCTAAAGCCAAGCCTTCAAAATTAATAAGTCTCTGTGTCATTTTTTGTGAACTGGCCACCCAAAATGTTGTCTTCCTTACGCTCTCCCTTATCTGTTTCAGACAGTCTCGCTGAGCCTGGTCTAGCTGACTGGCTGACCAAAAGAGCCACAGGGAACCTCTTGTCTCCACCTCCCCAGGGCTGGAGTTACAGATGCAAGTCACACCACCCAGCGTCTTTTTATTTAAACATGCATGCTGGAGATCTGAACTCAGCCCTCACACTTGCACAGTGAGCACTTTACCGACTGAGGCATCTGTCCACCTGTAAACACAGATGTTAAACTTAGAATTCTTCTTAAAAAGAACCAAGTTATAAGCTGAATACTATCATTAAATGTAAACACATTCTTACTGCCCTCAGATAAAATACTCTGTTTGAAGGCATATCATTGACTAAATGCAAACCCAGGGTTTAGAAAGCATATTCCATTTGAAGTACAAATGTTATTCAATAGTAACATTAAATCAAAAAGATTAAAGAATTACTAAAATGTGTCAAACTTTAATATATTCATGAACTGTGAGCCAGTGAGATGTATAGCTCAGTGGTAAAGGCAATCTGATGACTTGAGTCCAATCCTTGAACTCACGTGGTAAAAAGAGAATGAATGTATTTCCAAGTGTTGCCTTTTAACACCTAAGTGCATTCCATAGCACAAACAACTACCACACACACAACAAAAATAATAAAAATTAAATCAGGAAAATTTTGAAATATTCACAGAATATTGTTCTTACATAAATACCTACTTCAGCCATCTCTTCCTCCTCCTCCTCTTCGGAAGTGAGCTCTTCAGTTGTCCCATTCTGAAACAGAGAAAGAATGTGCCAAAGCTACACAGAATACAAACACACACAACCTATCAGAAAGCTAGGCCACTATTAACCACTGTCATTGCAGTCCTATGAGCAGGACTTAAAAAAATTAAAAGATTTAAATTTTAAGTCAATCCAATGTAGAAGATGTCATAAGAATTAAAAAAGGCAATCAAATATAAATGACATTCAAAAAGCTAAAGCATAATCTAATTTTTAAAAACATTTACTTATATGGCTAGGTGTATATGACCAAAGGCTTCTTCATCTAATAAATGCTTCAAATTGTTCTTTCTATTACCTATCTATCCCTTTAACTTAAAAGACCTTAATTTTTCAATGAATTCACCTGCCTTACATCTTAAATGGACACTTTATAAGGCTGAAAATGACTGAAGCCCCAGTCTACCTGCTATGGAATACTTCTTATAAGGCACAGTTTACTATTCAAACATACAAGAGACAAACGAAATTTTAGAAAGGGTCTTCACATACAGTAAGTAGAACATCAAGTCTCCCACCAAAGCAGAGTTTGCCAGCTCTCAATATGGAAATGTATACATATTCATAAAGGCAGGTTTAGTTTGGGGCCCAGAATTTCTAAAATATCAAGAAAGTAGGACCCAGAGATCAAATAAGACCAACCAGGATCTCAGCAGCCTAAAGGCATCTGTTCTTAGATACTCTGAGAGCACAAGTCTTAAGAAAAAAACAAAACAAAAAAACCATTCATTATCACAGAGCCCACAGACCTTGACAATCAGTGAGTTCAAGATTGTATGCAGGTACAGACAGCATAACTTTAGGCTGTTTTAAATCTGAATCTCTTTAAACACTTATTATTCCTGTTCCTTGGGACTAAATGAGAAAAGCAAGTACGTCCCAAAATTAATGTGGTTCATCATTTTCTTTATTTCCAAATCAGATTATTTTTGGTATCATCTCAAAAACAAAAAAAGAATATAACTAACC
This sequence comes from Sigmodon hispidus, assembly GCA_004025045.1. NCBI lineage: Eukaryota > Metazoa > Chordata > Mammalia > Rodentia > Cricetidae > Sigmodon > Sigmodon hispidus. Next base: position 19,745 of record PVIH01018746.1, read on the forward strand.
AAACAGTCCCAATGTCCCAAACACAATCTGAGTGCACCAAGGGTAAAAAGTATTTTTGAAATGCTACTTTCAGAACCTACCCCAGGGAATCTGTCTTTAAATGCACTTTAATGCAAGAGTTAGAGACCATTACAGAAAGCCACAACCAGTCAAAATTCACAAAACAAGTGAGCTAGTAGTGTCCAGTTCCAACGGACACATCTACAACACAACTCCTGCATCCAAGGCTCAGGGTCATAGCAAACAAGGGGCAGTGAGACTGTAAGAGCAGAGAAAGGAAAGGGGCATTTGCTGTGAGACTGTGGTCTCCTAGAAATCACAGAAGCTACATCCATTCTGTCTAACCATCATGGCTACCTAAATAAGACCTGAGCAAGAAATGACACCAACAGAAATGCTAACATGGAAGGGGACTGTCATGGGGCCTTGACAAATTAGTTCATGAAATCTTAAAAGTCCTCATTTCAACATGTAGGCAGCTTTCCAAAAGCTCACTGAAAGCGAGCACAAGTAGCTAAAGCCTGTAATCCCAGCACTGAGGACTGATATGAATTCAAGGTCAGCTACATAGTGAGTTCTAGGACAGACTGAGCAGGCTAATAGAAACCCTGTTGCAAAACAAAAACGAAACAGGGTTTGTCTGATTAAAAATGACATTGCTACACTAGAAAAATAATACACAGACTACAGGGTAACAGCAGACATAAGTAGAAGATCCTACAAAGTCTTGACCACCCTGGCTGAGAAAGCCACAGGAGACTAGCAGGGAGGAAGGCTGTTGACTCAATTAATTTTAAGGATCATTCTATTCTATAGGAACCCTACCTACTCTGATGGTCTCTCAACTACTATGGGTGTTAGAACCAAAGAGAAAAGAGTCTTTATTCTGTAACTCAACACATTAGCAGAATTTCCTAGGCTCAGGAATTGGAAATCCTACTTTGCCAGGACCTCCCCATCCTCCACAGCTTCAGGGGGTACATGTTCTACGCACTGACACCTCTACCAATGGTACTGACTGATACCACACCTTTCCTGTAAATGAACAAATGACCAAGTATCACACATAGAAAACTGATCCTGAAAGGCTACACAGAGCCAACATCTAAGTTGAATCATTAGCACTGTTGAGAGTAAAACAAGAACAAGTTCCTGTAAAAGGTAAGACAGTTCTGAGAAATAAAAACATCTGAAGAAAGCAGTAAAGAGCCAAAAGAAGCCAGCTGACTCTTCTGAACAAAGTATTCATAATTAACAGAAACTCTGTCTCTGTAAGAAAAGGAAATGAGAGGAAGCCTGAGGAGCTAGAAATAAAGCATTTGAGGACTATGGAAGACAAAAATACAAAGGTCTAATATTCATCCAGAGAATGAAAGGAAAAAAGACAAATGGTGGAAAGATCTGAGAAAGAGTTTAGAATATTAGGTGACTCTGGATACCCCAAAGAAATACTGAGAAGCAAAACAGAGTCCACAGTTAAAGAGGAAACCAAACCAACATTTACACAGGAAAACTGAAATACACAGAAGAATAAACAGTCACTAGAGTTTCATCTTAATAAATACCAGAAGTAAAAAACATAAATAACTGGGAAGTCACCTAATGAAGAACTTAGAGCTCTGTAACTAGCTCCATTGAGACAAAGCTATGTGTGTGAGTGTGCAATTGTGTGCATCAGTGGGTTCCTCACACCAACACACTCCAACACACTTCATATGCTAAAAACTGACACCAAGTATGCAATGCTCTTCATGCACACCATACACATCTTCATAAACCAGACCTTTCTAGGGAAAAAAAAGACAAGAGTGTATTACTTAGAAATTTGCCTGGGAGTAGCAATAACAGCAATTAAACCAACGAGTCTACATAACTACTGATAGGTCACACGTACTGACAAAAACAAACGTAGCCCCAAAGTCACCTCACAAATATTTACAAGTTCTGTCTAGATAACTCTTGGGTTAAAAAAAATAAATGAGCCACCCATGTTCTAGCAGAATAATTCCTAAGTATGTACCCCAGGAAATGACTGCATAGACGAATCCAGAAACACAAACAAGATAATTCACAGTAGGATTCTTCCTGGGGGACAACAAGAGAAACAACCTAAGTATCCATCAACACTCAAATGGCAAATAGGTAAACATTGTGCTTTACCTGAACAATGGAATAAACATAGCAATGAAAAGGGAGCTGCAAAAGAAAATATGGAATACATATCGTGACTCTTAATATGGGAATTCAGAAACAGGCAAAACTAAACTATACCCAAGAAGGCACACGTGAATGATAAAGGCAGAGAAAATAGAGGAAGAGGGCTAGCTGTGAAGACTTGAAGGAGCACACCCTGAAGGCTTCAGTGTACTGTTGTGTTAACAACCTTCTGATTCTTCCCCTGGGGTGGTGACTGAAGAACAGCTCCCGGGGATTCATTGTAACCAAACATTATGCCAAGCTTCAAGTTTTTGTACTTTCAACATATGTTATATTTCATAGTATAACATACTATAGTTTTAATAGGCATATGAATAGACGATGACACAGACTTAAGAAATACAAGCTATTCGAAAGCACACTAAAATATTAACCTTGTATAATAAAGTCAACAGCACTCAAAGGCAATCAATATACAGCTCTGCATGTGTGTTAACAAGTTGATTTAAGAGTTGAGGAGATGGTTCAGTGAATAAAGCATAAGGTCCCAAGTGCAGATCCTCAGTACCCATGTCCAAGCCAGCCAGCCAGCCTCACCTACTTGGTAAGCTCAGGCCAATGAGAAACTGTCTCAAAAGGAGGAGAGAGGAGGTCTGGAGAGACAGCCATTCAACAATTAAGAATTAGCAACAGACTCAGATTAGGTTCCCAGCACCCACATGGTGGCTCACGACCCATTCTAACTCCAGTTCCAGAGAATCTGGTGCCTTCTTCTGGCCTCCAAGAACACCAGACACACACACAGAGTACTTATAGACAAGTAAAAGGTTCATACACGTAAGACAGAAATAAATACATTTTTTAAGAAAAATAAAAAAGGATAGGGACCTGGGAAATACCCATGGTTGTTCTCTGACCTCCACACAGAACATGCACACATACACACATATATAGAGAGAAGTAATTTTAATGACAACACTCCATTAAAAGCTGAAGGTAGAGATAATTAAAATACAAGGGAGAAGGGGATCAGGTGAATGACAAAGAAAACACATTATGTTTTAAAAAGAACTGATTCTTCTAAGGGTCTAAGGTATTAAAACAGACAAGCCTCTGGTTAATCATCAGGATAAAACAATTTCAGAAATGGACCAAGCTTGGATGTGTTTAAAATAAGGTTTATCCACTTCAGCAGTACTGACATACTTAACCAGCTGCTGTGTTGTGGGGTTTTATGCCTCATCATAGCTCTTTAAAAGTATCCTATCAAGTCATAAAATGCCAGCAGCACCTCCGCCCCCTGCTACAGCTAGTGATGACTACCCAAAATACTTCCAGGTATTTCCAAATTGCTTTTGTTTGAAATTTACTAAATTTAAATTATATTGGGGGGGGGGAAAGATACAGAACTTCCTAAGTCATTCTCTTGACACAGAAATAATAGCCTAAAAAGAAACAAAACCATTCTAAAACCTCAGAGCCTAAGTAAAAATAGAAAAAAATTATCATATCTATCCTAGCAATGTTTATTAATAAAATGCAAAAATGATTCAAAATCAGGACATTTTGTTACATAATTCACAAATAACCTTAGATATCTACATTAGCTTTCTATATACACTCAGGAAAAACAAGAGAGACTTCAAGTCCAGGATAAGTAAAATACGAACACTCTAGAATAAAATAAAACCTGAACAGATACAAAAATAAAACCTTTTTCTCATCATCTTTCTTTAGGCGCCACTAAATTACAAATGAATAAACACTGTATAGGTACAAAATTTTAAAAAATCAAAGGGAGTGAGTCTACTGAGAGCAGTAGACTCATCCCCACTAGACTGCAAACAGAGAGTAATCACTGGGGTTCAGAGCTAAGATGTAGGTCAGGGGACAGCAATGACAGTGCATCTGTAAAGCACTCCAAATACATTACACAAGGACAGCAGGAAGGCCTGAAACCTTCAGCCTCACAGACCCTGCATAACCCACCCCACCTCCTTAAGCAGAACCTGGGGAGATTTATTTATTCAGAGACTGGAGCCATCACTCACCCAGTACTAAGAAGTATAAAAGTAGGGGAAAAAGTGGCTGGGAACCAAAGGCTCTAAGGTGATAAGTCTTGGCTACAAAGAATGTCAAATCATTTATTTGGTACAAAAGAAGAAAGGTCTGTAAAGAAAATAAAATATGAATGAGCAAACACAGAATACAAAAATATTTGAGGACAAGTTTTATAATGTATAAAACAAGACATGACTGAACTAAGAAAATATATAGTAAGTAGAAAATACAGGCATTAGGACCAAACACACAGCTTCATGAACCTGTCACATCTAGACAAGCAGTATAGCCTGCTATGAAGAAGGGGTCATCAGAAGTTCCTGAGGTCAGGTTCACATTCAGAGATTGGAGAAGAATCACACCCCTGGCATTTAAAGCCTGTGGTGTCCCAGCCCACAGTGAACTTAGGCTGGCCTGACACTTGCTTTAACTCACAGACCACTGGATCAACTCCAGGTTTAAGCCTTAAGAATGTCCAGCCAACTCCCACTCGTGTTCTTGGAGAATTCCAAATGACCTCTGAAGAAATAAAAGCCTTGCGAAAAGGTCATAGAGGATGATGCCATGTACAGAAAAAAAGCCACATGAAGAAATGCCAAACATGCCAGATAGAGGAGGAATGGGGGGATGGGGAAAAAAGAAGTGATGCTGGACACTTGAGTGCAGCTTAGAATAAAGATCACTGGTTGTCTATAGCCATGCAATGCTGAATGTTCCACCACATGACTGAGCAGTAATAACTGCCAAATAAAAACAACAGACACTAGCCAGCTAAGCCTCGCTAATCCACCCAATAACAAAAAATTATTATTTTAAGGCATTAGTGGTTTGTTTTTTTAATTTTTTGAGACAAGGTCTTACTGTGTAGTCCCAACTGGCCTCAAACTCAAAGAGATTTGCCTGTCTCTGCTTCCCAGTGCTAGGATTAAAGGGCTGCCACTATAGCCCAGTTTGTTTTTGCTTCTTGAGACAGAGTCTTCATCTGCAGGTTAGGCTGGCCTCCAACTCACACTCATCCTGCCTCTACCTCCTGAGTGCTGAGATTAGAAACATGCGCCACCACACCGAGCTCTAAACCATTAAATTTCTAGAAAATGTGGTAAACAGACATATATAATGAAAACCCAACTTAGGAGCTGAAGAGATGTCTCAGTGGTTCATAGAACTAGGGTTTGATTTTCCAGCACCACATGGGAGCTCAAAACTATCTGTAACTCCATTTTCAGTGAATTCAACAGATTTTTCTGATCTCTAAAGGTACTACACACATGTGGTGAATATACATGTAAGCAAAACACTCATACACAAAAATGCTTATTTTTCAAAACCTTAAAAGTTATTATTGTCCATATAAAAATATGAAAAAGTTGGAAGGACACGAATGTTTAAGAGAAAAGGCAAAATGGCTCAGTGGATAAAGGTATCTGATGCTAAGCCTAACTAGCCACATGGGTTTGACCCCTATTACCCAGATGATGGAGTGAGAGAACTAATTCCTGTAATGACAGAAACATACACACATACCCACACAAATAAAAATACAATAAGATTAACAAAAAGAATATAGTACAAAAAGATGTGAAGACTCAAACTATGCACCTAAAAATCTAGAAGTAGCCAGGCAGGGTGGCACACATCTCTAATTCTAGCATTCAGGGTGTTGACAAGAGGGTCAACAACCTCAGATATATATATATGTATTTTGAGGCTAGCCTGAACTACATGAGACTTTGTCTCCAAAAAATAAAAACAAGAATTTAAAAGCCCAATCAGTAAACTCCGAGATAAACAAAATGGAAAAGCAAAGTTAATACACCAAAATATGTAACTCAGATTTGAAAAGGCACATCCTTACTGAATGCTCAGCACAATGAAAGAAAAAAAGACCCAAAGGACACCACTGTAGTATTTTATTACACCAAAAAAAGCAAAAATTCCCTGCAGCTTCCAGAGAAAAAGGAATGCACAAATAAGATTCTGCATGGTACCAGCTTCAGCAGCACCACTGGCTACAAGGCAACAGCACACAACTGAAATTCTGAGGCTAAATTGTCAGCTTTGATGTACGACTTCAATCAAACACTGAGTAAGGAGAACATAACAATTAATACTTACTAAGGATGTCTCAAACAATCGCATGTAACTTCACTGACCACTTAGAATGCCCCACAGTGCTGTCAAACTACTATTACTACTCTGTGCAAATGAGCAATGACCAGAGTGATTAGAAGAATGGGCCAAGAACCTGAGAACTTAAGCTAATAAGCAGAACTGAGATTCAAGATCAGTGTGGGCTTGTTCTGAAACCCCAATCTGAACCATATTTTCTTTTTTTTTTAATATTTATTTTTATTTATGAGAATTGGTATTTTGCCTGCACATATAACTGTGTAAGGGTGTCAGATCTTGGAATTAGAGACAGTTGGTAGCTGCCATGTGGATGCTGGGAATCGAACTCAGGTCCTCCGGAAGAACAGTCAGTGCTCTTAACTGCTGAGCCATCTCTCCAGCCCCTGAACCATATTTTCTAAAAGCTAACTCAGAAAATATGCCATTCCTTCATCCTTTGGCTTTTATCTGACAATGTAATAGAGACAAACAGGGAAAGCCAACAGAGATGACATGAGATCCGGGAATCAATTTGCTCCAGGAGAGCAGACAAGAAAGATCTTGAGGTAACAACTGTACAGCCAGCCCAGAGAATCACTCCTAAGAACTAAGGCAGAAGAGCCAATAGCTCCAAAGAGAGAAGATCACAGAAAGAGAATGCAACTTTTAGAAGCTAAGAAGTATTACTATGAGAAATAAAGGATATCACAAGAAAATACAAATCCACAAAGTCCTGATGGTAAATTGATGAAATTTCCATTGCTTGGGAGAGGTAAGTTTGCATTAGACTTTAAGAAGCACAGATTTATGGACACAGTATGTCAAGGAAAGTAACTGACTAAACAAGCAAACAATCAAAGAAGAAACACAGAAATAGTAACAACAAACAAAATGATGTCGTCTGGAGCAAGTGTTCACCTATCACAGTAAAATACAAGCAACTCCAAAAAATGAAAAGGCTGTTTTAGTACCTAAAGCAAAGCAATTTACTAGGGACACAAAAACTAACTTCCAAATAGGTTGTATAATAATTTTAAATTATCCTAGTTAATTTGTGATTAAGACAATTGATTTCAGCTCAACACTAGAGAATGTTTACTTTACCTGACCCGTGGGTAGTGGTTGATCTAGCATCTCAACATCCAGGTGCTTAGGAAGGTTATATAATCTGCAGAGTTCACATATCAACCACTTCAATTGCTGACGAAGCTACAAAACACATTTCAGTAAATAAGCATTATGTTAAAGAGCCCTTAGAAGACATAGAATAATGCTACAACTACTGTTAATCAATCCAGAAGGAAATGAAAATGTGCTCCTGCTCAACTGCAGCCTACAGATGGAGTAACAGTCTTTTATACATTTTAGAGCTGCTGGTATAAGAAAATCACTATTTTTAAAAAATTGCTACAGCTTAGTATGTCCTTACAACATGGTAACTAGAAAATAACACCAACAAAAGGGCACAGAAGGAAGGGTCAGACATCGTCCAGTGCCTAGTTGCTAACATCTTAGAGAACTTGCAGCTTTAGAAAAGAGAACATTAATGCAGTCATAAGACTATTTTAAAAAAAAAACCTAAAGAAGTGTTGCATGTGTATTATGAAATTACATATGCAACAGTCGTATAGTTTAAAAGTTAGAGACAAATGTGACCTAGTAGATTGAGCCCTGAAATAGATAATCTTGTGTACCTAAGCCCCTGGCTTTAGTCTCCCCATTTGCAAACAAACACAAACAAAAAAAATAAAGGCTGTCTCAGGGCAGACAGAAAGGAGTAAATTAAAATAAAGCCTCTCCAAAAGAAAAGGAAATCATTAGGAAAACTGCCATATTAGAATAACTTTAAATTTCCATTTTAAAATTTTATAGGTATATATACTTTAAGGAAGTAAACAAGGCAAACTATGGGCAAGCATGCTTTTCATTATTTCAGGCTTTTCCCCAACATAGAAGATGAGCAATACTTAGCAGCTTACTACACCAGACAGAAACAGTCAGCTCAGTGTCTCTGACCAAGAAAAGACATAAAGAAGCAGCAGGTCTATGGAGGATTAGAAAACAGAAACAGGGTTAGAATGGGTTACACCAGCAAAGAACAAGCCCTTCCAAAGTGGATAAGGACCCAGTGGACATGGGGAAAGCTAAACACTAAATTAGATCAAACTAATGTCCTCATGCTTAAAGGGTCGCAAAGGGCCCACCACTGTGGATTTGTTATCTATCCAGTAAGTCAGAGTGTGTGTAAGTACATAATGAGATGAGATAGGGGCACCAGGACACAGCCTTGAGCTCGGATCCTGTTACAGGATCTTGCCGGAGTACTGTAGGCGGCAGCAGTGTGATGACATCATACCAACAGGAAAAACAGGGAGTACATCTTCCAGGAAGTTTAATTTTTAACACTCCCCTCCTCTTCAGGGATTGTGAAAGAAACTAAGATCACAGGGAGAAACTAAATATTTAGAAGGTTGATGGACAAGTCTTTGGTACTTTCACTAGAGACTTTATGGTTTGGGAAACAAAAATATAAAAAAGAACTCTTAAGTTCCCAGGGCCAGGCACAGATGACCAGTATCATTATTTCATTTCATTCACAAAGAGAATTAGTGAGGGAAAGCATTACGGGCTGATGAAAACAAATGTAAACTGACATTCACATCCCATGGCACATACAAGCAAGATCCCCTGGACACAGAGGGTCTATATACATATACATTTCTATATGGGTTTCAAATTCTGAAGATAAATTTTGGCTAGAGATACAGATATACAGATTTAGGAATCCCTGGGATAAATAAAGTATGACTTAAGTAATGAGAGTAAAAGAGTTTGCACAGAGAAAGCACAGAATAAAAAGATAATAAGGAGACAAACCAAAGAAGAGCATCTCAGGAGACCAAGACAAGATAATAAATAAGAAATACAGCCAGGGAACAGTGGTCTCATACAAGTCCCCACTAGGTTAACAAGTCACACAGGACAGACACATCTTGTCTTTGAATACACACTGCTTATCATGGGGCTTCACAGAGAAGCCAATCAATATTCTTAAAATATTTTTCTGTGTTCTGTTAACAGCTTCCTATGTTTATGGGAGGGAAGGAGTAGGCAGAGCAAAAGCCAGCACTAACATGTATTTTACAATACTGTATACAGGAGAGAACAATTATACAATAATCTACGCCTTGCTTTTTGTTTATTGCATCTTGGAATGTCCTATGTGTACTATGGGGAAGGCTGGCTGCACTCTTTTTTACTACAGTGGAGTACTCAACTATACATTTTTTAAAAATTTAATAAATTCTTTAATAGTAAGCATTAAGTAATACATGTTTATGATCTTTCAACCATGGAAAAATCAATTTAGGTACTCACAAAAGGAGCCATTGTACTGGACAGGTAAGAAATGGCCATACAATAGTAGAATCTAGAGTATAATAAGTAAATTTAAAAAATCAAAACAAAACAATTATTCTCTCTAGAAACCAAGTTATGAGAAACTGGCAGATGCTATAAGAGTGAAAACATGTTTTTTCTTTCTTTACTATTTTCTTTCCATAATTAGGTCCAATGTTAAGTCCAATTCCATTTAACTCTACAAGCTTATTTATTTTTTCATAGTACCAGGGATTTTGCCTAAGATCCTGCACAAGGTAGGTGAGCATTCTTCCATTAAATTATAGTTTCAACCATCCTTTTACTTTTGAGACAGGATCTCAATCAGCTGACCAGACTGACCTTGAACTTGCAATCTCCAATGCCTTAACTCCAAAGTAGCTGGGATTATGAGCCTGTGCTACCAGGCCTGGCACAGAAGCAATATGAGAAAGAACAGAGGGCTATACTTGTCTTTTGTTCCCATCATCATTCTGTTGGAGATGTCAACAAGTACCTGCCTCACTTTTAATTACATCCTACTTTCATGGCTCTTCAGATTTGAAGTCTTCTAAAATTTTTCAAATTTATAGCCCCAGTCTTATTTTTGAGAACATGTTTAAACCATCTATAATTTATTCTGACAAGTCAAAGAGTTAATGAGTCTAACTAACTTCCCTACGTGGTCAGTTTCCTAAAACTATCTATAAAAAGACCCTTCCTTCTTGAGTTAAAATACCAGCTTTACTTATTCTAAATTCTTTTTGTGGGACTGTTTCTAAATTTCTGGTGCCTGGCAGTCTAGTTCTAATATTCAGCATTTTATTTCATTTACTATCTGTCCAAACAAATCTCTTATCTTCCTACATTTTTTATATTATTATTTATTGTTAGAATTATTCTGTCAATACCAGAAACAAATGTTAGGCATGGTGACGTAGCCTGTACTGGAAAGACTGGGGCAAGAAGCCTGTAATAGAAAGACTGGGGCACACTGGACCACACAGCAAGATCCTGTCTTTAAAAGCCAAAATAAGTCATTTTTAATGGCACTGCATTAGTTTTATGGAGATAAGTGGCATTTGTAACATCTCAGATATCTGTCGGCCCATCCAGGAATGTAGTATTTTAGTCATTACATTCTGCTGGGCAAAATTTTGTAGTTTTCTTCCTAAGTCTCCCACATTTACATTTATTCCTAGATGTTTAATTTTTATTATAATCATCAATAAAATATCATTGTATTTTCTAGCTAGTAATCAGTAACATTTGGAATACTATAGATTTTTATAAAACATATGTCAACAAGTCAATTTAGTTGTTTTTCTTCAGCTGGTTGGTCCCTTTACAGTTTATAGGAAGGTTTGAGAGGGTTATCTAAAACAAACAAACAAACAAAAACAATGGTATCTACAAAGAACAATTATTTTTCCATAAGGATTGAATAACATCATGGAAAAAATACTGTAAGTTCAAAAGGTATGTAAGTCTACACACTATGACCCCAAATACTTAAAAGACATATGAAATAGTACATGTATTTTGCTAGAAAAGAAAAAAACTGGCAGAAAATAGCCATTGTGTCAACAATAATTATAATAGAAAAAAAATATAGGAAAGTTAAAAATGTCCTCTTTTTGTTTGTCTACAGCTTATTAGTTTTCTCACAATGGGTAACTTACGAGTTTAAAATCAAAGAGTAAACATTTTTAATTTAAAAAATGAAAGGATACTTTTTATAAGACTTTTATGTTTGGACTGGAAACATGGCTCAGAGGTTAAGAGCACTGACTGTTCTTCCAGAAGTCCTGAGTTCAATTCCCAGCAACCACATGGTGGCTCACAACCATCTACAAGAGATCTGGTGCCCTCTTCTGTTTACTGCAAACATAATAAATAATTCTTAAAAAAAAAAAAAAAAAAAAAAAAAAAGATTTTTATGTTTAAGAAAGTGAGACAGAGAAAAAGCGTGAGTATGTACGTACACCTGTGCCTATGGAGATCAGAAAACATCAGATCCCCTGGAGCTAAAGTTACAAGCAGTAAGCTGCCCAACCTGGGTGCTGGGAACTGACCTCGGTTTCGCTGCAGGAGCAGAAAGTGCTTTTAACTCCTGAGCCATCTCTCCAGTCCCAAAAGGTTTATCTATTTGCACAGCAGTTCCTTTTACTCCCACATAAGCACTCTACAATTTCAGTGTTCCAGGGTAAATAATCAAGGTCCTCATACGCTGACTGGAAGTTATTTAACAAGGAACTCGTTGTCACTGTTGTACTGTACTCCTGGCTACTACTAATCTCTTAGTGTGCAATGAACTTAAGAAACATGTTTACAGGGAGCTCAGTGCTTCTACCAGGGGTCTTGGAATGTGTAAACGGGGGACTGACAAAAAATAAACAAATTTTTCTTTAAAAAAATTTGGCTTTTACTGCAGACTTGTGGGCACTCATCAGCAAAGGAACCCTAACATTAGCACTGATACTATTCTATCATTATCTTCTTTCATGTCTACACTGGCATTTCTTTCTCCTTCGTCCTTTCTCACCTCACCCAACAGTCTATCAAAAATGTTTCCTTTGTTAATGGTTAGACAGATGAGAACCTCAATTCCTAATGTAAAAAGGAACTGTATCTATGGAGAGGAGGATGGGCTTCAAAAGCGGTGGCCTCTAAGCACGCTATAATTATAATTACTAAACTTGCTATAACAACTTGTGTTATGATCTGAGATGGAAAAAACAGAAAAAGAAAATGAATTAAATTTTAATATGATAAATATTTATCATAATACCTCTTGATTTCTATTTTAAGACCATGAGAAAGAAAAAATAAAAGACTAGTTCATGTCCTTACCAAATTGTTGTTCTTAGTATCCTCTAGGCGTTCCAGAACAGATGTCAGATTTGGGTCATCAGAGTCCACAAACCATATTGGTGAAGAAGATGGGTAAGATTCCTGTTATAGAGACAGTAGGTGAAATACACTTACAAACAGACCAACCCAGATATGCAGTTAAAACCACATCACTAACCAGCAAGGTGATTATGATCCATATAAACGGCATCAAAAGACGAAAAGAGATACTGAAATTCACGTGGAGACCAGACTCCTCTGTCCAGTTTAAAAATTAAAGTTACTAAGTTTTAACAACTTAACCTTGCCTAGTCCATGTTATAGGATTTCTAAGTTTAAAAGCAGACAACAGAACTTTACCAAAGAGCAGGATAACAAAACCAAATATATCTTAAGAGTCACTTTTTATCAAAAGGGAAGACATGTATCCAAGTGTCACTGAAGATTTGCAATAGCAGGTCTATCATGACATTAATTCTCTAGCTTTCACCTTTTTTCCAGGATTTTAAAATATGGAATCACTGCAACTTATCAAAGTGAAAAGGTGAGTTAAAAAAATCCCAACTTTGAAATTCAGTCTATAGATTGAACAGCACCTTTTGCCTTTTAATAATGCTACATTTCTAAGTTTTATCTAGATACCTAGTTTTGAGTTTTTAAAATAAATCCAAGGAACACAGGTCTCCAAATCTTCACAAATGCTAAACACTACTCCTCAAGACCCTCTACTCACAGCACTCTGGCCTTCTAAGTAGTATAATTACAGGAGGTACTTGGAGGTTTTCTTTTTCCTCCACAGTATAACATTTATTAAACTGAGCAAGGCTTGGAGGTGGAAACCTCAGAGCCTAGGGTAGGAAGCCCACGAGTTTGACGACAGCCTGGTCCCTGTCTCAAAAAGGAACTGGGGGTGAGCTGGAGAGATGGTTAAGACAGTGTACTGCTCTTGCAGAGGATCTGAATTCAATTCACAGCACACACGTCAAGTAGCTCACAACTGCCTGTAACTCCAGCGCCAAGAGAAATGGAGCCTCTAGACTTCTCAAACACCAGTGCTCATGTGCTTATACCCCACACCTCCACATACACAAACATGGAATTAAAAATAAATAAAATCTAAAGGGGGATTTACTCCATTTTCCCCCCATCCCTTCTTAAGACTGTAACACAAAATGTAATTTACTTCTTTGGTTTTTCCTTTGTTTTTTGAAACCAGGTCTCAATATGTAGACTCAAATTTGCCTATCCTCACTTGTACCTTAGCCTCCTAAATGCTAGGATTACAGGCTGGCTTCAGAATACAATTTCATAAAGAACAGACATATTAAATGAAGATTACCTTCATCTGACCTTACCCAATCCTTTCCTTGATGCTAATAGCTTTTGTGTCTAGAGATCTGGGATCAAACACAAAGCCATGCCCAGGTACATGTTCTACCACTGAATTTTATCAGCATTAAAGACTGATTTTTAAATATAGCAGGTGTCAGACACAGAGGTGAACAGCGGCACAAGGCTGTCACAACCCTCATTCAGGTCATCGGCCACAAATGTGGGCTTCTGAGTTAGCCATTCTAATACATATGCTTGACATTTATTCACAGACATCATCAATGGTGTTTTCAAATACCCTATCAGGTAGCACCTAAAAAGGTCCCAATTAATTCTTATCTCTTAGTATTCACACCTTTGTAAAAATCCCCTTCCTTGTACTTAGTCACTCACTTCTACATACAGCAAAAGTACCAAACCACTTCTGAAATCAAGTTACAAAAAGACTTGCTTATTTCCTGGTCTTGCAATTGACCCTGGCAATGTAAATCAGCTCCCTCATGGTGAGTTGCCCTATGGAGAACTCTGAGTCACAAGAAATTGAAAAAGGCCTCCAAGAACTAAACCAAGATCCTCAGATTGGGCCAACACCATATGAGAAGAATCCTGCCAACAACTATGACCTTTCCAGCCTTCTGACTACTGTAACCGCCAACATGCTCCTGTGATATAGACCACAGGCCAGAGAACCCAAGGTAGGTGTGCACAGACTGCGATCCACAGAAACTGAGAGTAACCGTCTAAAGAATCTAAACTTAGGAACTTGAAGCCATGGCTCCAGTAGCTAAGAGCACGGTTCAGTTCCCAGCACCCACAAGGCAGCTCACAACCAACTCTAATTCCAGGTTTCAAGGAATGTAACATGTTCTACAGGCTCCTGAACACATATGGTACACATAACTCATGCAAGCAAACACATCCTCATCATTTTTTTTTTCCAAAGGTCTAACTGGCTAAGCAGTTAAGAAAACTGACTGTTCTTCCAGAAGACCCAGATTTGGTGCTAACTCTAGGTCTAGGAGATCTGATGCACTTTTGACTGCAGACATTGTTTATTTGTGCACAGACATACATGCAGGAAGAACACTTATACACATAAATTAAAATGAAGTTTCTACATTTGTTAGAATGTATCTATTTGCTAATCAAACATGATAAAATTCTAATATCCTAGCACAAGAAAGACTGAGAAATGCTAATAATTTTTTTTAATTTTAAATTTTCTTAAGTCAATGAAGGAGGCATTATATGCTTTACCCACTACAAACTTTTTTTCTGCTCCTTTGTACTGTTTTCTACTGGGACTCTAGAAAAGACTTTATTGGTAGATACTAGCTGCTGGATACATTTAAGTAGTGGAAAAACTGTAATACATGAATAGTTTAGAGAAATAATGTTCTCTAGTGCTATACAGGAACTATAACCTCACTATAAAAAACTGCACAGAAAACTGGAAATTTTTTAAGTGCTTTATGAAATCTTAAAAAAAAAAAAAAAAAAAAAAAAACTGCTGAAATTAGTAGTTGTCAGTAGTGGTATCCATGTGCCTGTCCAGCAATGGTAGGTTTATTTTTATTGTTCTCATTCATTTCTTACTGGCTCCAAATTTCTTCACAGGCTCAAAGGTAAAGTGTCTTCAGAATTAACTCTGATCTTAAAGAAAGACACTTTCTGAGTAGTGTGTAATTTCACATTCTTCAACCTAGCTTGGGAATACAGAGTCTAGACCATTTTTACTGTTTGGGATTTATATTTTCTTTAGCTTCTTAAAAATAAAAATAGATCTAGAAGTTCATTGTATAGATTAGTGTTTATCTAGTAAATGTCTTCAGGAAGAAGCCTATGAGCTATTGATGTGGAATGAAATGCCCCACAACACATTAAGAAAAATTTAGGGAGAGATCAGTTCCCTGAATTGTTTGTATTTTAAATCCAGTACATGGAAAGACAGGATAGGCAGTAAGTCTCTAAGCACTCACTTCAATCTTTCCCAGAGGCCTTGGACCCTCAGCACAAGAAGACTAAACTGTTGATGGTCTTCTCTGACTCAACAATCCTCACTAATGCACACGTTCACAAAGGGAAAAACTGCTACCTCTGCACGAGGGAAGGGCCTAACTTAGGTCCAGTTAATCTTGAAACAGACAAAGCTGTGAAAAAAAACAAGTTTTACTTCAGAATGTCTATGATGAAACAGTAAGTCATGTCCATTCCATCTCATACACCTTTTTAATATTGTAGTAATGAAACAGGAAGTAGACACTAGTACCTCTGGAGGACACCTGAGGGTAGGCATGTGTGACTGACCTATGAGCTGCAACTGACATGGACAGATAACATTTTTACTTGAAAAGCTGACTGTGCAAGGCTTATTCCAACTCGGCTTTTTTGAAGATGTCTCCTCAAAAATAAAGAGACAGCCTATCATTTCCAAAACAAAAGATGGCACACTAGACTAATAGTAAAGTCAAACTTTAGATGAAAATATTCAAACCCCAGAACACTTACCCACCAGTGTAAGCTTGAAGCTTCAAAGTATTCTAAAGAGACTGGTGGTAAGATTAGATTCTGATGTTACATAGTGAAACTTATTAATGTTCAGAAGATTGTCAACCAAATATTTTCCCAATTACCAATGCAAGATGCTATAATATCACGCAAGAATAAGTTCAAGTTTTTGTAATATCTCTCTCTCTCTAATACATACACAAGGTAAAATAGCTCAGTGCTAAGAACATAGCATGCTTGAGGTCCTAGGTTCAATTTCCAGCACTATAGGGCATAGAGATCCCAATTATATAAAGTGGCTATTGCTATTAAAATATTTCTTTTCCAACCAGATATCTGAGGTTGGGTTTTGTTCACATTACTTCAACAAAAACACCCAACAACTGGGCTGGAGAAATGGCTCAGAGGTTATGAGCATGGCTGCTCCTCCAACTCTCTATCTTTAGTTCTTAGAGATATAACACCCTCTTCTGGCCTCCTTAGGCACCAGACATGCACATGATACACAGACATATATAGAGACAAAACATACATATAAAATACAGTAATAAAGTATATTCTTTAAAAAAAAATCAAAGTGCAGAAGCAAAGACAGAACAAACATCAAAGAAACCTGCAGTATGCAAAACTGGTTTTAGTTGTTAATGTCTTAATATTTCTATTTTAATTTCTAATGATAAATATCAAAGGTATAACTGATAAAAAAAAATGAAGAGTTAAAGTAAGTCCTGACCCCCAAAATATCATGGACTGCTGCTTCCCACCATCTCTCCAACCAGATCTCCTTGGAAGAAGCACACCCTTTTCTCCATTCTCCATCAACCTCTAGTTCCACTAGGGCGGGCTTTGCTACCTTCCTCCCTTGACACAAAGTCTAACAAAAGCAATCTAGCATTCTGTCTTAGGATTTTCACTGCTGTGATGAAACACCATTACCGAAAGCAACTGAGGAGGAAGGGTTTACTTGGATTACACATACTGAGTCACAGTCCACTGAAGGAAGCCAAAGCAGGAACACAGGGCAGAAACCTGGGAGCAGGAGCCGATGCAGAGGCCATGGAGGCGTGCTGCTTACTAGCTTGTTCAGTGTGCTCTCTTATAAAACTCAGGACCACTAGCCCAGGGATAGTACAACCCACAGTGGCTGAGCCCTCCCCTATCGATTAATCACTAATTAAGAAAATGCCCGAGGGGGCTGGAGAGATGGCTCAGCAGTTAAGAGCACCATCTGCTCTTCCAGAGGACCCGGGTTCGATTCCCAGCACCCACATGGCAGCTAACAACTGTCTGTAGTTCCAGTTCCAGGCAAACACCAAGGCAAATAAATAAATAAATAATAAATAAATAAAGTTTAAAAAAAAAAAAAAAAAAAAAAAAC
>PVIH01018747.1:0-37519 GCA_004025045.1 Sigmodon hispidus
AGAAAAGGAAAATCAGCAAAAGCATTTTAAATCATAATCTAAGCATCCATTATGAAAACACTCTAGTTCTAAGTTGGTTCTAGGAAGTTTCATAGTCAGTCATAATTTTAAAATTTTCACAGTATATTTTGAATTTATTGGGCTTCCTCACAAATCTTATAGCATTGCCATTTCAGAAATTTATAAAAGCTGCTATCTTTAGACAAAAGTAAACACATATAGACATGACATAAAATTGTACATAAAATATTTTTTATAATTTGGAAAGTGTCATGAATTAAGCATGTTGGCTTGTTATGGCTTGCTTTTCTATTGCTACCATCAATACCACAAACAAAAGAATCTTAGGGAGGAAAGTTTTTTCTTTTCCTTAGGCTTCCAAGTCACAATTCATTATTGAGGAATTCAAACCATAATTCAAACAGGAACTAACCAGAAACCATGGGGGAAAGCTGCTTTCTGGCTCCACTCTGGTCCTGTTAACTACCCAGCATGACGTCCATAGTGTGCTAGGAACTCCTATGCAAATTATCTCTTAAAGATATAATCACAGGTCAACAGGAAAGAATTCTTTTGCTAAGGTTCTTTTATCCCAGATGACCTGAGGTTATGTGAAGTGAACAATATAAACTAACCAGGAAAAGATCCTGAATTATAGTTACATGAGGGTAATTCTAGGGCTAGAGGCTTTTATCTTTATCCAATAGAGTTAAGTATAATAACACCCATTGTAGATGTTTCCTAAAATAAATACACATATATGGAAAAGAAGTTTAAATAAAGTTTACCATGGTTGGGGGGGCAGTGATGCTTCTCCCAGATGCCACAGACTGCCAAATAAAAAGCTCAATGCCTGATGTATGTCACCTCTTTTCAAAACCTTGGCCAGCTAGGAACATTAGACTCCCAAAGGACCTTAATTTTATTTATGTTATTTGTGTTCAGATCAGTCAGTATTTAAAAATAAATATTAAGGTGATAAAATTCACTGAAGATAAAATACATAATAGTATGATTCTCAGAGTCAAGATGGATGAAGCTTGAGATCTGTTTGCTTTAGTATGGAGACATAAAATTTTAGTTTTTAATCCAACAATTTCTCCTTTATATTTTTAGAGATACTGATAAGTATTTCTATGTCATAAATGGTAAAGGTAATAAAAATAATGAAGAATGAAGTTAGATATCTATTGTTTTAATTTCAGTTTTGAGGGGATAATAGTTTTAAAAAAGTAATTGATAAAATGAGAATGTTCTTTATAAAGAACATAAAACCTATGTTATTGTGTAAATTTTGCTATCAACTAATGAAATAAATGTGGTGTAGATCTTATTTGATTCACTAAAAATGAATTTTTTTATATTATACTCAGATGTGACATGGATAAAGGTGGAAGTGTGATATGGAAAATAGGTGATTTTAAAGCATCAGTGGTTAATTTCTTCTTAGCTGTCAGTTACAGGTTCCTCCACGAACCTATTGAAATCTTTGGAATGTGTCTGAGATAACTATAGACAAATACCTATAACTGCTTCCCACTATATAACAATAGAACTCTTCTTACATGTCCAGTCATTCACAAACTTCATCATCATCTTTCCCAAAGGAAGGAATCCATATACTTGCTCCCAACCCCCAGGGAACTAAGTCTATGTACTGATAGTCCATTTACTTAATGTGATGAAAGAAAAGCTACATAAAAGGTTACACACTGGTAATGTTAGAAGTATGTATTCATCGCAGGGTGGACCATGGAAAGGCATGGTGAACTCTGTTAACAAGACGACAGAGGCAGCTTTCACAAGAAAGAGATTCTTAGCCAAATCCTGCAGAATGAGCTCAGGGGTCAAGACATCTCTCTGGACTTGTTTCTCAATTCGCAAAGTTCAAGAGTAGAAGTTCTGTGAGGTTCTTCCTAGTCATTTTATCACTTTATGAAGTTCAGATGATCTCATAAGCCAATGTCCTTCAACCCATTGGCAGTTCATGGCCCTGTCTTATCATCAACCCCATTCTTCTCTAACTGTTCACACCTCTAATATATACAATGTTATGAGAGAGACTCTATATTTTACACTATTTTAAAGAGATCCCATGATTTAAGACATATCTTATTTTATTAGAGAAATTAAATTTCTTTTAAAAAATTATTTTTCTAAACCAGTTTTTACCTCTACTACATCTTTGAATATTTTGCCAATAAGGAAGGGAAGCATGTCATCCATGAGCAGGGTCACTAAAGAGGGACCATGCAGGAGAGGCACAGGAAAGTATTTTTCAGAAAACATTCCTTACACTTCACTTAAGAGAATGTTTTGTTTTTGTTTAGGAATCATAGAAACTGCAAATGAGCAAGCTGTATTGGGTCATCTACCTCTCTAGGGAGCTCATGAGTTACAGCAACACATTCATTCAATTCTTTTCAGTTTTGTATGGAGACTTCAATGGAGGTTTTAACCACACTTTGGGCAGTCATTCTGTGACCCAAGTCAATGTTGTATGAATATGACATTAATCTTGTAAAAACAAGAGTAGAAAAACTTCATCAAAATATCCTTTGCAAGCAGCAGAGATGTGGAGGCTTCATACCTTTATTTTGTGCATAAATGTTAAAATTGAGTGATATATTTCTTATAGCTGATTTTTTTAGGCAGTTTCATGTATTCTGATGAGCTAAGATGGAAGACTGTGATCTTATGTTTTTCCAATTATAAATTCACTTCTATGTGTTACAATTTTCACATATTAAATATTACTCTAGATATTTTAAACTGACAAGGCATTTATTATTTTATGCTTTCTGAAACAATGTAGATTATTTCTAAAGATACTGAGAACAATAAATGTCCTAATTTTGTTGAACGTTTTCTTGTGTGTTGTCCTTATAAGTATTTAGCATGAATTTTCTCTACCATTACTCATAAAATGAATATATTTTATCTCTATAAAAGATAAAGAAAAAAGAATTATCAAACTAAGCTTTACAAAGATACTTGCTAATTTAACAACTGTGCTTCACATCTTTGTGTGATAGAGTAGATGTTTTAGCTTGAACATATTTGATTGCAAAGCTCTGAGCTCTTACATTTATGCTGTGTATCTCCCAAAGAAATGTGCTGAAAGATTGTTGGAAAATTAGTGAATTTAACAGCTTTTAAGTAGCTGTTTCTTAGAAGAGTGATTTTCATGGACTTCAGGTACATGAAAGCTTATATAGCAATACATGAATAATGTAGAATGAAGATCCTTGCTGACTTAATCCATATGTCTCTTGATATTTTATTTTATGCTGTCCTTTCTTTTTGTCTTGTAAGAGATGCCTAAATCAATATACCTACTTCAGTGTCCCCATCTTTAAAATGAGCATTTAAATAATATGGCCTCCATAAAGTATATGTGAAAGCTTTTTAAATAGATATAGGAAAAAGCAGAAACTACCTATAATCTAACATGTGATTCAACATTAATTACGTGTAATTCTACTGATTATGACTATTTAATCCATTGGTGGTATATGCTTAATATTTATCTAACACTGTATTTATAGTTTTTACTTCCTACTATTATGATTATTATTATATATTACAAACCTAACAGTTGTTTTGAAAGATTTATATTGTATATTTATTCTTCTGGAGCCCAATTCTGCCTACTCTTGATGTCAACTGATAAAAAATAAAGCTCTGAGAAAAATTCTTGTAAATATAATAATATTGAATTATATACCTCTGCTCCAATCTCCTCCATATGTAATTCTCATGCTTGTTACATGCTCAAGAGGGAATGAAGAGGAACGATGATTTGTGGCTTCTTTGGAATATCTGGTAAAATATAAGATGGCTGGCAGTCCTTGAAAAATAAATGGATCTCATCATTCTCTTTGAGTTCAAATGTTTCGTTTGATTTCAGCAACATCAAAGGTTAGTTGGTCATTTACATCAATTAGAGTACATTAAAAGACTAGTAGAGTAAGAGTTGTGAAATGTAATGAACTTTTTCAGTGTCCATTGGTGCTTGAAAATTAAGCTTGATACAATATGAAAATGAGTAACAAGTTAATCCTCACAGTGCCTGTATACATGACAGTTTTTAGATTGTATTTGGTTCTGATTTTTTCTGTGAGCAGTAACATTTGTCATATTTAAAACTTGCTCACTTCTACATACACACTGTAATTTAAATACTCCCTCATGCCCAGTATAGACAATTTTCTTAATAATTATACATCAGTCACACTTTCTTGTTACTACATGGCTATAAAACAATTTAATGATAACATCAGATTTCCTTGTAGGCATGCATTTTACATCTTATTGAAATACTCTCCTAACTGCTACCCATTTTTATGCTACTTTGACTTGTTATATGTATAAATAATAGCATCATGAACATGTTTATATAAATAAATGGTCATTGAGCACTGAACATGTCTGTTCAAAAGCTTAGCCCTGCAAAAGCAACATAGAATAAATTATAACCAAGCCTGTGAGGTCCTTGCAATTTATTAGAAAATATTGACAGGTAAATCAATGAATGCCATCTTTAACTCAGAATCTCAACAATGTCATCATAGTTTCATTTGTTTGTTTTGTGTATGTTTAGCTTACTTAGGAGACAAAGAAGAAGGCTTTTTGTGTCACATAATGCTTGAATCAAAGTTGATCCTTCAGCAGAATTCAAGTTTAAAAAATTCTAGAGGAATATTTTTTCCCTAAGAGGGCAAGATCTTGCATAAAGTGTTGACTGATTCCTGGACAAAAAAAAAAACTACAAATAAATAAAATAGTATTTTTCAGGAGCTTCCTAGCTGCTTGGTAGTCAGTCATCAGCTACTTAAACTCTTCAACACTTTTCTGTAACAGATACCATGAATAATCTATTCTTAACATTCATAACTAAATGAAATGTATGACCTTTTGGAAACACATACAGTGGATATTAATAGAAACTGGATTTGGTACACTCAATCTAATTTCAGAGACAAGTTGTATCCAGTATCTCATTTAAATCGTTTCATATGAGACTCAGAGGCCTTTCTCATCAAATTTCTCCCTCAGAGAATGGTTAAAAGATTTTTTGTAATGCACATGCCTATTGCTAGATCATTCTAGTCAGAAATTTTATAAGCAATAGATACATGCATACATACATATAATTTTCAGCATGCAAAATACTATGTCTCCTAGATGAAGAAAAAGATTTTACGTATGTTAGAGATAAAGCTTAATGAAGTAGAATTTGATTGACTAGGCTTAGTTACAGATTGGGTATAGAAGCTTTTCTCTATGTCTTTACAAGAAATTTTCATAAAGTGTGTAACAATGGGATAATCACTCTGGCAAGAATATTTGGTTCCAGCTCCAGAGTCTGCCTGTGAAGCTCTCAAAACCTGACCTCTCTGCACATTCAGATAAAACCAGTGTCACATGAACCCCCTGCACCCTGGATCTCAATACATCATCAGAGTGTTACCTTTTTAAGGTCTGTAAACCAAACTAAGTTTCACCTCTAAGTGGGAGCATCATGTAATTACTTGACTCTAGGTTACCAATATTCATTATTTCTGGTTTTTTATTCTACAAGCTCTTCTGCTAAATTTTATCATAAAATAAAATATAGATTTATCTTTATATCAGAAAATAAGGAAACATCTCAATAGGACAATGACCTGATTTCAGTAGTCAATATATTTTTGAAATTATTTAAATAATATGCACAAAGAACAAAGCTAAAAACATCAATGTTTTTTCTAATATTTTTATTCTCTCTGTCTCTGTCTCTCTCTGTCTCTCTCTATGTTTGTGTGTGTATGGTCATGTGTATACCCTAACATACATGTAGAAGTCAGAGGGTAGGTGCTTTCTTTCCACCTACCTGAACTCATGTTACAATAATGGTGGCAATAGCCTTTATCTGCTGGTTCATTTAACCAGGCAAATAAGCATAATTTTTAAGAAACAGTCATAAGAACTAGAATGTACTTTTATTAATAGACATGTTGACTAATTAAATAACATTACTGATCTATTAAGAAGAAACATTTTACATGCTCTATAACTTTAAAGTATGATTTTTTGATTTTTCACTTGACTCAATGAATGACTCCTTTTATATAAAAGTTGTTCAGTTGAATAAGCTCTTTTGCATCCAGCATTTGTCAGTGTGAAGAAATATTTGCAAAATATGAATTTCATTTGGTTTGGAATATTTAAAAGTCTTTTTAACTTTTGGAGAAACTTTGGAGTACAAGATTATTAAAACTATTTAAATATAGTTGATTCTTAAGTAATATTCAAGGAAATAGAAAATTTTAAGTGGATCAGAAAACTGAGAGGAATATCAAATGGTTATAATTTATTTAAATATTTAATACATGTTTGGGAAAACTTAAATTTGATTAAGGAGGAAAAAATCTAAGAATATAATAGAAAAGTAGGGAAATGAGAAGGAGAAGTTATGCAAAAGCAAACTAAATTTTTCCCAGGCTAATATTTTTAAATGTGTTTATGAATTATAATTAATATATTTATTTAACATACCTTTGTATCTTTACTTTGTGACAAAAGCTTTATTAGATTATTACTATTATTATAAAATGTATTATTAGATTACATTTTACCATTGGATGACATCTTTGATTGAATAAAATATAACACATGAGCATATCTACACATATTTTATATTAAATAGCTTTTTCTCTATACTGCTAATATTTCCTGATATGCATAATGACTTGGAACATCCTTTATTTGTTTTATTTTTATCTATTTTTTCAACTGACAGATATTGGTGTTTCTGTTTAGGCAAATGGTATTTAAATTTTACTTAACAATAGTTATATTTATAGGGTAATATATATATTGATGTGCTTAAATAATACAAATTAACATACTATCTCACATATTTATAGATTACTTTGTGGTGAGGACATCTGAATGAAGCAATACATGCTGGTTTATAGCTACCATTCTGAGCTATAGATCAACAAAACTTATTCTTAATTATTCCTACTGTGGAATATTGTCCTCTTCATTCATCCTTGTGATCACAGATAAAATAATTTGTTGTTTTGAAAGAGAGACTCACAGCCCAATGTTTCTAAAACTACATTCTTTTAATCCATTCATTTACTGGTGGCCACTTGAGTTGCTGCCATATTTTGGCTGTTGTAGGACTGCAAATATCCTGTCAACATAATAGTTCAAATTCCCTTGTATGTAGCATCAGTGTGTTTCTGGGATCATAGGATCACTTCAATTGCCATTTCTTAAGGCATCTCCATATTGTTTTTCATGATGCTACCTTAATTCACATTCGCACCAACAGTGGTACAACATTTTCCATTTACTCTCAGCCTCAACAAAACTTTCTGCTTCATCTCTTGTATAAAAGGCCTCCCAATGGCTGTGAGCCAATAATATGGTTTTAATTTATACCTTCCTGATGATTAGCAACGTTGGGCTTTTGTCTGTTCACCAATTGATCATCTGCAGTACTTTGGAGCAGGGCTGTCTCCTTATATCTCTCCCTCCATCACCCGCTCATTTGCTTTGTAATTTCTTCACTGTCAATCTAAGCTCCATGTACATCATGGGTATTGGAACCTTCTCAGATATATAGTTTCACAACAGTTTTGTCCAAACTATAGACTTTTCTATCCTTTCAGCTTATTGCTTTGTTTGTTGGGAAGGATGTTTTCAGCTTAATTAAATACGATTTAGTTACTTTTGTTTGTTGTGCTTTTTTTTTTTTTAACCAAGACAATATGATTTATAGAGCAAACAAGACCAAAAAGCTGAATGCAAGTTGTTGAACATTTCTACTTATTTCTCTGTGGAGTTCTGTCTTACTCAGTCTTCCTTATGAGAATAGAGCCTATCACTTTTAACCTTAATTCTTTGGTGGCACTGAGATGCATCAAATCGGCTTGTTTGCCCTGCACTCTATGAAACTGCTTCTCTAATCTATATAAAGTCAAATTCTACCCTCTTGAATTTTCTTATATGTTCTTCACCTTAATGCTAATCAAAACCTCATGTTTTTTGCTCTGGAGGCAGGGCTAGAGGTTATTTCTCCCTTGTTAATGTAAACTATATTATTCTTTGCCTTATGCAATATTGTTTGCCTTTATTTTTAGTAAACTAATTATTGTGGGTTTTTTGTATTCCAAAAGATTTTAAGTAATTTTAAGTAATTGTATTCTTTATCTCTCTGGACTAAGAATGCAGGGAAAATCTTGATGCACTAAGATCCTAAGTGTGCTCTGATACCCCTGTGAGAGCTAGAAGAAGAAAGGTGAGGTTTGAGAGAACATGTTCATCTGGAAATGCCTGACTCTTTCTTGTTCTTTCAAATGACTCCATTTAATAAGTGATTAAAACTGGTCTGGACAGGCAGCAAAGCCAGGCTGGGCACATTTAGAGCCACTGCAAACAATACCTTCAAAGTTTTCCTACAAGGAAGTATGGCCTGGAGGCCTGCCTTTGATTAATCTAAGCCCCTAAGGAGCCATTTCAGCAGAAAACAAAGACTTATTTTGCTTCTTTCATAAGAGAGTTGACATTTTATAGCTTTGTATGAAAACATTAAGCGGGAATAAATGGGAGTCCTGTAATCTCTCCTTGCCTGGATTGTAGCCATGTTTTATCCCAAAACAAAATAAGCTACTTCACTTGCTTAACCTTACTTGGTACATTATTTATCAATAGCAATCACTCACACATTGCTTGACCTTCCATGGTGCATTATTTGTCAATAACCATCACACACACATTGCTTCTTTTAGGGAGAGAAAAATGAGCCAGTATTTGGAGAATAGAAAACCCTGGGGAAAATAGAATCAAAGCATCCAAACAGGTGTAAGCAAGTGTTAGTTAGTAAACACTTTTAAATATTTAATATTTTAGGACTTTTTGTAAAATATTTTTCATTAATTGCATGTAAAAATATTTATCATAGTTTAAAAAAAGGTCAAGTGTTCTGGAATGTTCTATTAAATTTTAGGGCCATAAAATGAACACTCATGATCCACTCACTACTTCACTGTGGTGCTTTTAGTCAATTGCTTTACTGTGTGATGTCTACCAGAATAACTCACTATATTTATTTGATATATTTGTAGCAGATCAAACTTATAAGGCAAACACTATTTTAACCCCCATTTTAAAGAAAAACAAGTTGGAACTGGGAGCACTTTTCTTATGTTCCATCAAAAAGGCATGGCGAAAGGTCAAGACATGAAACTTTGAGGAAATGAGTTTTTCATCTGAGAAGAAATACATATTTTTAAGGATTTAAGAGCTATCTAAGGGCTAATCACCCTACCCTATATGATATTGACTTTGCCCAAAAGCAATGATTGAACAGAGCAGCCTGACTCCAGATGAAGCAATGTTCTGTCTTTATAACTCTGTAAATTCTGCCAAACAATATTTTAAAAGTGGTTAGAGAACACTGCATGCAGAAGACTGGATTACAGATGGAGTCATCAGTTAATGCCATCAATCCCATGTCTTAATTATATATGATTACATGGAATCCTAGGTACTTTTGAAGAAACTATGAAAACTGTATGTGTGTATGCATGTATTTGCTTATACATGTGCAGCATGCATGTATGTGTTTCTGTGTGCATATGTTGACAGAGATAAAAAGAAGGGAAAAGAAGGAGTTAGTTACTGTGTCTAATTTATGTTTATTTTCACACAAGATCTATAGGAATCAAGAGAAATCTCATAGATCAGTGCTGTGGAGCACAACCACGTTGGGCGTCCTGCATAGCAGATATTGACATTATCATACAGTCATGAATTACCAACATAATAGTATTATGGTAGGGAGTCAGCATAACATGAGGAACTGTCTTAAAGGGTTGCAGAACTGCTTGTCTCTCGCTGAACACCGCCAGCATGGTGTTCAGGCGCTTCGTGGAGGATGGCCAGTGGCTTATGTCTCCTTTGGGCCTCATGCTGGAAAGCTGGCCGCAATTGTAGATGTTATTGATCAGAACAGGGCTTTAGTAGATGAACCTTGCACTCGGGTGCAGAGGCAGGCCATGCCTTTCAAGTGCATGCAGCTCACTGGCTCCATCATCCAGTTCCCACACAGTGCCCGGCAGAAGTATGTATGAAAAGCTTGGGAGAAGGCAAATATCAATACTAAATGGGCAGCCACAAGATGGGCCAAGAAGATCGATGCCAAGAAAGGAAAGCCAAGATGACAGATTTTGATGATTTCAAAGTCATGGAGGCAAAGAAAATGAGGAACAGAATAATCAAGACTGAAGTAAAGAAACTTCAAAGAGCTGCTATCCTAAAAGCTTCTCCAAAAAAAAAAAAAAGCATCTGTAGCTAAGGCTGCCATTGCAGCAGCGGCTGCAGCAATAGCTGCTGCTAAAGCTAAAGTTCCTACCAAGACAGCAAAAGGACCAAGCAAGAAGGCTGTCCCAGAAGGCTACAGGCCTTGCACCTCCTGCTAAAGGTCAGAAGGGTCAGAAGATCCCAGCCCAGAAAGCATTTGCTTCAAAGGCAGCTGGCAAGAAAGCATGAGACTGTACAAAGAATAAAGGTTCTTTCTGACTCGTTGGCAAAAAAAAAAAAGGTTGCAGAATTAAGAAGGTTCAGAGTCACGGTCATAGATTTAATTGTTGTATAGCAGTCATTCTAACTTCAAATTTGATACCATGGCCACATGTCCATAATTTATAAAACAAAAGCCAGCCTCTCATGATCACTCCGAATGTATGCTTATTGACTCTGCCAATCTTCACAGACTCTATTGACACAATTACAATCCAGTGAAAACCAATACTTCACCTTCTCAATTCTTTGTGCCACATTTTCCATCTCCATGGGGAAGGTTATTCTCTCAGGTAGATTAGTGCTATTTTAGAGCAGAAAAATCACAACAGTTATCAGAACATTTTCTCAGATGTAGTTGAGGTTGTAGTTAGCCATCACACTATGGAAACATGTAAAAATAGGTCACTGTGCTTTTGTCAAACATGCAACTTAGATGTTCATGGTCTCAAAAGTGACACGGACTCAGTGACACTGAATTATCTTAGATCAGCAGAGGGTCCTGATATTTTTAAGTAAAATCAGTTAAGATGGCTAGTTTGGCAAAGAGATACATATACATATATATATGTATATAATTTTACTAACTTCTCTTCTTGTCTTCCTTTGTTTTGATTAAACTGATTTTGCTAAAGAAAAGGATCTCTTTGATTTATATTTTTGGAAAGAGTTATTATTTCCTCTAACACGGGCCTAATTCCAAGGAACTCCAAACTCATTAGCATGTGATGCCACTTTTCCTTCACAGTCATCATAGCTGCCAGCCAACTGTGAATGCCTTGAACATGATTGAATTCTTGAATTTATGATTTACTTAAAAGTTCAGTTGCTGAGTGATATGGGCAAGAAAGTCTTGTCTACTGACTAGCAAGAGGCAAGATGTGACTAGGAGACATTTTTCCAATCCTCGAATCTGAGTTCCCCACAATAACAAATGTCAAAGAGCTCAGAGCTAAAGCTCAGAATAGAAGAATACGCATGCAGCACTTGAGTAAGACTATACCTATATCCCTATTCTGAGAAATGAAATGTGAAACACTGAACATTTATATATAAACATATTCTTTTATATACAAACAGATACTTTGATGGTTTCTGTCATGGGATCATCAGCTATCTACTCAACCGTGAGTGCTTATTCTCAGCTACTGTCAGTGAATTCTATTCATAAATCACACCTAAGCACTTGTGCAAGAATTTCAAAATTCCTAGAAACTGACCAAATTTTTGAGCCCTTCCATTTATAGTCAGTGCTCGTTTTAGTAAAACTACTCCACAGAGCACTACAACTTTGATAATCTAATTACCTCTACAGCTCATTGTGGAATGAATGTGACATCCATTATAATCAGATTTCAGTTTAGTGTTTGTCTGGGGCTATTTTCTGCTCAGCCTTACTTCCTTAGGGATTCTGGGATTCCATATAGATTTGTTACCAAAAATATGGCCCAATCATTTGCTTATGAATCTATATGTTGGTTGTTCCTATTACATGACTAAGTAAGTTAATACCCTATATAGAGTGTACAAGATGGTTAAAGTTACTGGTTACAAAATAATGCTCACTGTGTCTCTGTTTGCTTATAATATTCTAAAAGAGGAAGAAGGATAAGCAATTAACTTCTGTATAAAGTTCCATCCATTTATCAACAAATTCCAGGATGTCATTTTTGCTAACTGTTGAGTTAGTAACTCCATTGGGTAAATCAACCACATTTTTTTTTAAATGGTTCTTCAGTTGAGGAGCATCTAGATTTCCAGATTCTGGCTATTACTTGTAATGCTGCCATGAACACAGTTGGGCAAATGTCCTTGGGGTAAGAATATGTATCCTTGGGTGTATGATCAAGAGTGGTATTGCTGGATCATTAGGTATATTGATTCACAGTTACTGAGAATCTGCCACATTGAATTCCAAAGTGGATACACAAGTTTACATTCTTATTAACAATGGAGGAGTGTTTCCTTTACTTCCCATCCTCTTCAGCATAGGTTGTCATCAGTGTTTATGATCCTAGCCATTCTGGCAGGTGTATAATGTTATTGCAGAGAATTGTTTTGATTTGTGTTGCAGTGATGGATAAGGATTTTGAGCAATTTCTTAAGTTTCTTTCTTTCTTTTTTTTTTTTTTTTTTTTTTTTTTTTTTTTTTTTTTTTTTTTTTTTTTTTTTTTTTTTGTCCATTTGAGATTTTCCTGCTGAGACTACTCTAGTTCTGTAGCCCATTTTTAAATTGGATTATATGGATTTTTGATCTCCAGTTTCTTCAGTTTTTTGTATATTTTATAGAACAGCCCTTGGTCACATGTAGGTTTGATAAAGATCTTTTCCCATTCTGTAGGTTATTTTGTCTTATTGACTATGTCCTTCGCCTTACAGAAGCTTCTCAGTTTCAGAAGGTCCCATTTATTAAGTGAAGTGTTGCTCTTAGTATCCGTGGTACTGGTGTTATATTCAGAAAGTGGTCACCTGTGCCAATACCTTAAAGGATATTTGCCACTTTTCTATCAGATTCCGTGTAACTGGATTTATGTTGACGTCTTTGATCCACTTTAGACTTGAGTTTTGTGCAGGGTGATAGATATGGATCTATTTGTATTCTTCTACATGCCACCTTCCAGTTATGCCAGCACCATTTGTTGAAGATGCTTTTCTTAATATTGTATATTTTTGGCTCATTTGTCAAAAATCAGGTGTCCATAGGTGTGTAGATTAATGACAGTGTTTTTAATTTAATTTCATTAATCCTTTGTCTGGTTTTATGCCAATAACAAGCTGTTTTTATTACTGTAGTTCTATAGTAGAGCTTGAAATCAGGGATGGTGATGCCAGAAGTTCTTTTATTGAATAGGATTATTTTGGCAATCCTGTTTTTTGATTTTTTTTCATATGAAGTTGAATATTTTATTTTTCAAAGTCAATGAAGTATTGTGTTGGAATTTTTGATGGGGATTGCATGGATATCTCTTCATTTTCTGATATGTACCTTAATGTCTTTCTTCAACTTAAAGTTTTTGTCATATACATCTTTCACTTCTTTGGTTAGAGTTACCCTAAGATATTTAATTTATGGGTGATTTTCCTTTATTTCATTTTCAGCCCTATTCATAATTTTTGTATAGGAGGGTTATTATTTTTATGAGATAATTTTGTATCCTGCCAATTGATGAAGGTTTTTATAAGCTATAGGAGTTACCTGGTAGAATTTTGCAGGTCACTTATGTATACTATGATATCATCTTCAAATTGGAAAAGGTTGACTTCTTCCTTTTCAGTTGTATCCCATTGATCTCCTTTTATTGTCTTGTTGCTCTAGTTAAAATTTTAAGTACTATATTAAATAGATATGGGGAGAGAGGATAGCCTTGTTCCTGATTTTAGTTGCATTGCTTTGAGTTTCTCTTTTTTATTTTGATGTTTGCTGACAGCTTGCTGTATATTGCCTTTATTATGTTTAGATATGTCCTTTGTATCACTGATCTCTCCAAGATCTTTATCTTAAAAGGGTGTTGAACTGTGTCAAAGGCTTTTTCAGCATCTAATGAGGGGTGTGTGTGTGTGTGTGTGTGTGTGTGTGTGTTTGTGTGTGTGTGTGTGTTTGCTTTCAGGTTGTTTATATGATGGATGACATTGACAGATTTCCTATGTTGAGCCATAGATATATCACTAGGACGAAGCCTACTTGATCATGGTAGACAATATTTTTGATATGTACATGGATTCAGTTTTCCAGTATTTTATTGAATATTTTTGCATTAATGTTCATGAGAAAGATTGTTCTTTAATTATTTTTGTTGCATTTTTGGGGATTTGCGTATCAGGGTGATTGTAGCTTCATTAAAACAGTTTGGCAATGTTCATACTGTTTCTATTATGTGGAACAATTTGAAGAATATTGATATTAGCTCTTTTTTGAATATTTGGTAAAATTCTACACTAAAATAATCTTTCCCTGGGTTTTTTTTCTTTTGGGGAGACTTTTAATAACTACTTCTGTTTCTTTGGGAGTTATAGGTTTATTTAAGTTGTTTATCTAGTGTTGATTTAATTTGGGTAAGTGGTACCTATATAAAAAGCTATTCATTTATTTTAGACTTTTCTTTATGTGGAGTATAGGTTTTTGAAGTATGGTCTAATGATTCTCTGGATTATCTGTATGTCTGTTGTTAAATCCTTCTTTTTATTTCTGCTTTTGTTAATTTGGACATTCTCTCTCTGCCTTTGGTTAGTTTGAGTAGGAGTTTCTCTATCTTGTTATCTCAAGGAACTAACTCTTTGAGTCTTTGTAGTGTTCTCTTTTGTTTTAATTTTATTGATTTAAATCTTGCTTGTGATTATTCCCTGCCTTCTACTCATTTTTGATAAGTTTACTTCTGTTTGTTCTAGAGTTCTCAGGCGTGCTGTTACATGGCTTGTGTGATGACATCTCTAAATTCTTTTGGTAGGCATCTAGTGCTATGAA
The DNA here is from genome assembly GCA_004025045.1 of Sigmodon hispidus. Classification (NCBI taxonomy): domain Eukaryota; kingdom Metazoa; phylum Chordata; class Mammalia; order Rodentia; family Cricetidae; genus Sigmodon; species Sigmodon hispidus. The sequence goes on from PVIH01018747.1 coordinate 15,041, forward strand.
CTTTCCTTTTAGTACTTCTTTCATTGTGTCCCAGAAATTTGGGCATAGTTTGAATTAATTTTCATTGAATTCTAGAAAGTCTTTAATTTTTTTCTTTATTTCTTCATTGACCCAGATCTGTTCAGTTCCATAAGTTTGTAGGCTTATGTAGCTTGTGTTGTTATTGAACTCCAACTTTAGGCCATAGTGGTTCAATAGCATACAAAGTGTTATTTCCATTTTTTGTATCTATTTATATTTGCCTTATGACTGAGTATATTTGGATGGAAAATTGCCATTTAAGTCATAACATCAGTTAGGTACCTTATTTCTCTGTTAAGTTTCTGTTTGGCAGGCTGTCCATTGGTGAGAGTGGAGTGTTGTAGTCTCCCACTATTAATGTGTTGGGTTTGATGTGAAGTTTGTGCTTTAGTAATTTTTTTAAAATATGTGTATGCTCTTATATTTTGGGCATAAATGTTCAGGATTAAAATTTCATCTTTATAAATTTTTCTTGAGATGAATAGTTAATGACTTTCTAGATTTCTTTTGATTGCCTTTAGTTTGCAGTCTCTTTTGTTATATATTATGTTATCTACACCAGCTTATTTATTAAGTTCATTTGATTGGAAAGTCTTTTCTCTATCTTTTATTCTGAGGTAGAGTCTGTCATTGAAGTTGAGGTGTGCTTCTGATATTCACCATAAGAAGAATGGATCCTGTTTTTATATCCATTATGTTAGCCTTTGTCTTTTTATTGAGTTGATTGACATTAAGACTTATTAATCACCAGTTATTGTTAATTCCTATTATTAATTTTTAATGTGTGTATGCTTCCCTTCTTTGGGATTTCCTTCTGCGAGGTTATCTATTGCTTGTGGCTTTGTGGGTATATCTAACTTTCTTAGCTTAAAATTTTCCTTGTAGTGCTTTCTGTAGAGCTGGATTTGTGGATAGGTACTGTTTAAATCTGGTTTTGTCATAGAGTATCTTGTTTACTCTGTCTGTGGTGATTGTGAGTTTTGCTGGGATAATAGTCTGGGCTGTTATCAGTGGTCTCTTTGTGTCTATGTAACTCCTGTTGAGGACCTTCTGGCCTTCACAGTCTCCCTTGAGAAGCCATGTGTTACTCTGATGGGTCTTCCTTTATAAGTTCTTGGCCGTTTATCTTCCACAGTTCTTAATATTCTTTTTTTATTCTGTATGTTTAGTATTTTGATTGTTGTATGGTAAGAGGACTTATTTGAAGGTCTAGTCTATTTGGTGTTCTATAAGCTTTCTGTGTCTTCATAGGCATTCCCTTCTTTAGGTTGGGAAAGTTTACTCCCTTGATTTTGTTGAATATATTTTCTGTGACATTGAGTTGGCATTCTTCTCCTTCTTCTCTTCCTATTAATTATATGTTTGGCCTTTTCATGGTGTCTCAGATTTCCTTAATAATTTGTGTTATAACTTTTATTTTAGTGGGGGGTTTTGGCTGGTAAGTCTATTTCCTATATTGCATCTTCCATGTCAGGGATTCTCTCTCCTATCTCTTGCATTCTGTTGGTGATGTTTGCATCTGTAGTTCCTGTTTGTTTATTTAGAGCGTCCATTTTCAGCACGACTTCAGTGTGTATCTTCCTTATTATGGCTTCTAATTCAGTTTTCAAGTCTTGTACAGTTTTCTTCATCTACATGATTGCTTTTTCTTGGTTTCCTTAAGGTATTTATCTCAACTTTTTGTTCGTCTTTTCCTCTTTTTTTTTTTAAAGGGAGTTTTTTATTTTCTCTTTAATTTCCCCTTTAAAGGCTTCTATCATCTTCATGAAGTTATTTATAAGGTCATTTTCTTTCACTTCTTCTATGTTGGAATGATTTGGTCTTGCTGTTTTAGAACCACTAGGTTCTAGTGGTACCATATTGTTCTTTATGTTGTTGAATGCATTTTTTTTTTGCACTGGCTTCTGCTGATGTTTTCTTCCAATTGGAGCAAGTGTTGTCTGTATTTCAGAGAATTGTTCTTGGTTTAATAGGTGTTTTTGGTGCAATCTGAGCTCTTGGTGAAATCAGAGTGAGTAGAGTCTGTGTATCAGGGAGCAGTTAAGGTCTCCAAGGGATAGATAGTTATGAAGAATGGAGTAGAGCTTATAAGCTACAGGGTCCTATGAGGGGTGGTGGTGGGGAGGGTTGCCAACAGGGGTCCTGCTTGCTTGTCTGAAGCTGGGGCTCTGATGGAGTTGGGGGTACCAGTTGTGCCCCTTTGCTCAGATATGGAGGCCTTAGTTGTCAGCTTGGGAGAGGGTATCCCATCTCTTGTGATGGAGCTCTCTGGAGTTTATGTCTCAGAACACCACTTAGCAAGAGAGGATTTCAGAGGACACTAAACTATTTGCTTTTGAGTGAACCCAATTGTACAGATTCAGAAAAATCTATAGTATTTGAGCTGAAGGTAAAAGACTATGATGGAGATTGGTAAGTCTTAAAGGTATTGCAGATAGACATGAATAAGTGATAGATATAATTAGATGATACTGTAGCCTATAAAACCTCATGAGACTGAGTAGACAGTAACAAGTCAGTAGGGCTTGAAAAGTTGTGTTTTTTTTCTAAAATTCTTTCCAATATGAAGGTCTACTTTAGATAATTTGATAAATAATAAAGGGTAATAATGAGGTCCATGCACATCTCTCTAGGACCACTTTCCAAATATTACTTAGCCACTTGGTTTATGTGTTTTCATTATAAGTAGCTGCCATAATCTCTTTTTTTTCATTTTTTTAGTAATAATCAGCATTAAGTTTATTAGTGTTTCTTCTTGAGAGGAGAATTGAATGGAATATGTTACAGAAGTGAACAGAGAAGTCATAACCACTAGTTGAGAAGTTGAACAAATATTTAATTAATGTAACAATGTATAATGAAAACAACTCCATGTTTGAGAATGGTCATCACTTGTGTCTGCTGCTTACCTCTAGACTAAATCCATGGCAGAAAAGGATGCCTTTTCTGCCTTACTCATTGATTACTTCATGGGACAAACACACTAAACATATAGGGTCTGTTTTCTAACAAGGCAGATGTGTTTAAGAGTTTAATTTGAAATTTGGGATTGGGGAGTTTATAAAAATAGTCGAAGAATAACAAATGACCATATGTCAAAAGTCAAACAAAGAACAGAGTTGCTAAAGAGAAAACTTTATAGATTCTCTTCTAAGAAGACTTATAAAGAAGAGATTGAGGCTGAGAAACAAATCAAAACAACCCCCAAACATTGGTCTGATGTACTTTTAGCTATAATGTAATTTAACCCATAATCCAATGCTTCTCTGTATTACCTATTGCATATTCAACACTATCAGTGATTATATGCTACTTAAATGGGAGAGCATCATATCAAGTCAGGGTTATCCAAAGAAGGATAGGATATAGATTGTAGTGGGTAGAATCCATACAGGATTCACATGCATTTAAATAAACAGAGAAATAAACATGTCCTTTGAGCCCTGTCCCTCATGTCTTGGCTTAATTCTAGTTTGTGTTTTGTGCACTGGCATGTCACATTTTTTTTCACAGTTTCCAAGGCGTCTGTGTTCCAAAATCCTTGCTATTTACAAAGTATACTACATAACTGAGATTAAAACAGCAGCTGAGTAAAGATAATGCCATATTCTCTTCAAAACAAATGCACAATATACATGCACATACAAACAATTTGTAAAACAAAACAGCACTATGACAACATTAAGCAGTAATAAATCTAAGTTTCCTAGGTGGAGATATATCTTTATGGAAAACATTTTTCCCCCTTTTTGCTATTGATGCTCAAAGAATTCCTTTATCCCATCACGAGTGAACAGTGCTCTAAGAGCATAGGCCAATCAGTCCATTAATGCCTCTGTATTTTATTCACTTGATCATTTTGGTTGTATTTTCCAATAATCTAAATCCAGTTTTCTGGCTATGAAACACTTATTATTTGAGTTACTGGAGTCCTAATACTTCTAAAAACTAAGTCAAATTTATTTTTTTAAAGTTTCTAACTTGATTGAACTCTCAAAGCTCAAAGTTTTATATAGAAGTCAATTGTCACATTTGTATTGTGGATATTTCACATTTTTGAATTTTCTAATGGACACCCTCTAGAAAACCATAAATAACTTATTTTAAATTTCTTATTGGAATAAACATTAATTCAGAAATTTAGCTATAAAAATATTAAACAAGTTTGTGATAATACATGTCTGCTTAATAATGCAAATTAAGCAAGATCTGACAGCATGTCTACTTATAACTTTAAGATAACAGTGGCAAGAACCTAAGTTGTGATATGGAATATGTGAAACACTGAAATATAATGTAGAAAACACAGTCTATTAATAATATTTATAAAAATATATTAATATTTATAAAACCCAAAGCCTATTAATAATATGTAGATGTTGCTATAATCCTGGTATGCAAATTTTTATAGTAAGTTTAATAGTTGTTGAAAAGATATTCATTTTATCAAAATAAAGATGCTTAATTCATTGCTTAAGGAATTCTTCATTATTAATTCCATCATTGCAACTGATAAACAACATCAGGATAAGACATGCAGCTTATTTCTTTTTCTAATTGTGATTTTATTATTCTTTGAAATCATATTTTATTTATAGAATATATCTTATCATATCCACCCAATTTCCCCCTCCATTTTCCAAACCCTTGTAGGAACTAAAGAACTTGTTGACTCTCATGACATGAAATTAAACACCAATTTATGCATTGTTGAAATGTGAAATTCAACCACATGTATTATAAGAATTAGTTGGTTATACTTTTATTTGACCTGTGTGAATTTTGCCACATAATATATTTAACTTTTGCAATCCTGTATTTTCTTGTGCTCCTATGAGTAAATCATACACTCAGCTACTTCTGCTCAGGTTTTGAGAGTTCACTGAAGCAGAAATTACTCTATATATAGGTAACATGATATAATATAGTTAAGAAGAAGAATTGATGTATTTCTCAAGAGAGTAAAGAAAGCCAAAGCTTTGAGAAAGAATTTGGACCAGAAACTTTAGAAATTAAAAACAAGTAGAAAAATTAAAAATCGAGGAATATGGATGGGTTGAAGTACTATGTTATTCCATGCCTTTCTATTCTGCAGTTGCAGCATATTCCATCATTGAAACACACCATAATCTGTAATAGTATAAAACACAATTGAATATTCAATGTACCATGCAAAAGTTCAGGCATGGCAACAAAAAAGTACTAGTTACATGTTTATCTGTTCTGAAGAGTCCACATTTTCTTCTTTACATACATGATAAAAACAAGAAAATTGGGTGCATTTGCCTATACCAAGTCCTATACTCCTATACTGCCTTTTCCATCCTTATTTCTAAGAGGTACCACATAGGGGTATGGATAATATGTTAAAGCTTTGAAGAAAAAGATTGTGCTATGTGCTCTATATGAAAAGAAAATGTGTTTTTAAATATATACATTTATGTATCTTGAGCATGTAATATTGTTTACATGTAAATTATCAGTAAATTATAGTTCTGAAAATTGTGAAGGATTTGCATATATTTGGTTTGCCACAGTTATCAATGTATGGTAATTGCCATTTCTGTAATGTAACTATTGAGAGCATAAGTGTTGGAATTCAGTAGGCTAATTATTTTCTTTTATCTCAACTTACTGTTGTTAGATAAAGTATGACAGACTGGCCAAAATATCTGCATCATAAAAAGCACTCTGTTAATGTAGATATATCATTCTTAAATAGTCAAATTAAATCAGAGATTGTGACATTCTTAAAGTCTGCCTTTCAGAGGATGTGAGATGATAAGTATGATAAAACAGAAATAACAATAAAATAACAAGACATTTCAAATAAGAGAATTGTGAAAAGAAAATATAATAAACCATAAAGGTCATCCATCTAGACAATTCCATAATAAATAAGACAAGACACATGATGAGGGATAACAAGAATATTAGACCTTAAAAATGGTGATATTAAAGCATGGTAACATTCATGTTTTATTGAAATAGAAGTTTTAAGGAAACTTAAAGTTTATTAATTTTATTGACTTAGATACATGGAAGAAGGCTGATAAAAGAAATGTTTTATGTGTAGAATTTTTAAGTGTTAAAAATAAAAATAGTACATGAACAAGTGAATCCTAAATCAAAGTACCAAACAGTACTGTTGATGATGATAGCTATAGTTCATTCAGGAAAAGTTACTGCTTTCTGTATTGATTTTGTTTTAAAGTCACCAAAGGCTAAGCAATCCTTTAGAAAGGGAGTCGAAGTGGTTGAAGCACAAACAAATGGCGAAATAATTGATCAGTTAATGTCCCAAAGGGCAATGCGGTAAGGTTAATTTAGACTCAAATTGAAGATTAAAATTAGAACACAGAACACATTTTTCCCTGTGGCTTAAAAATACTGAAATATGTGTATAGTGAGGAAAAGTCATAGCTTGTGGATGAAAACTTACAGACCAGATAAGCTTAATCTATTCACTAACATCTGGTGCATCAAGATGCAAAAAGAATTGTACTGCTGCTGTCTCTGGTCCAAAACCTACCCCAAGAAGGTCTCCACAGAGATCCATGAAGAAAAATAAGCTGCGCTGGCATGCAAATCTTTGAAGAGCAGAATGTATGGTTATTTTCTAGTTTTTATTTTTGTTGCTGTGATACATACTCTGAAAAATGACACTTAGGAGAGGAAAGAAGTTTATTTCAACTTACAATTGCAGGACATCACAACAGAAAATCAAAGAAAAAAATCCATCTAGGTATTTTACAACCACAGCCAAAAGCAGGGAGAAATTAATTAATACATTCTCACTAGCTTGCTTGCTTGTGTCAAGCTCTTACACAGGTCAGCCCCTTGTCTTGGGAGTGGTGTTATCTTCAGCAAACCTGATCATCATACTTCAATCAAGCTAATGAAGATAACCCTCCACCCCCACAAACCAACACAGTGTAGCCAATTTCTCACTGTCATGCTTCACAGATTCCACGTTGCCAATTAAAGCAAAGCACAGGTTCTGAAAGTGAATGGTGACTAAAAGAGACAAGAACAGTGTGCGAAGTAGGCTGACACACAAAGGTCATTTCCAAGTGTCAACTCCTGGTATATGCCTACAGGCCAATTAAGTCAGATTGTCTTGTTTTATAACTGACTGAAAATTGTTATGTTAATCAACATAAACTCTGTTGCAGCCTGATTCAATGCTGCTTGACCCAAGGAAGGAAAAGTGGGATGGAAAAGTCAATTTTGTGTTTCAGCATGAAGAAGCCAAAATTTGCAACTGCCCAATATGAAATCCAGCTTTTCAAATGCTGAGGCTTGCTGGACTTCCATCAAGTTCTGACGCAGACATGTAGAACAATTCTAGTTCCATCCGGTTGCTCATTTCTTTCCTTTATTATGCAGTGCTGACAGAGCAGCCACATTTCCCAAGAGTTCCCTTTTCCTCAATGCAGATGTTTTTCAAATGGTAAGTGTTCAAAATTGAATATTAAAATTTGCCCATTGTTTTCTTTTCACAATGTGACTAATTTAAGTTATGGCCAAGATTGGAATTGGTCTTTGAGACAAAGAGTCAGGTATCTGCATTGTCCACCTCTAATTTCTCAAAGACACAAAGGACTTCCCTGCAAAATAATCTGCAGTTCCTCAAGAACCACTAAAGTTGAGTGTCTTTGAATACAAGTCTGTTTATTCCACTAGTTTATTCTTGACCCACACACCATTTTTTTCTTTTGTGTTAACTGCATTGTGTTGCCTTCTGCAGATGCAAATGTGTGCATTTGTACATTTTGTTTAACAGAGTGGTTTCCTTGTCAGAAGAAAAATACTTCATATCTAACTGCAATAAATATGCTTTCTGGTTTCTTTTGTTCCCTGTATACAGAGGCATTTTGCTTCTAACACATCTGTGAATCAATGGCAGGTTTCTGATCTCTCGATAGAATGCAAGCTGGAGTCCTGGATATAAAATGCTGAAACATATTAACAGCCACTTACATTTCTCTTTTGTAGAAAAGCACAGCAGATAGAATGGGTAAGAGAGTAGAGGAGAATAAAGGAAATTAAAGGAAAATTAATGCAGACCAGATGTTGAATGTCAAGTTTCTACTCTGAGAATAATAAATGCAGTCACTGGGTGGCCAGATGAGGTTAAAATGCATAGATACCAACTTAATTTAATAAACAATTAGATCTTCCTCAGGGGGAAGCCAATTGAGACAAGTAATGCTTATCAGAAATATCACTTTCTTTTCTTCTATATCCCTGTTCCTCATTTTTGTTTTTGTGAGTTTCTGGATGGCTGTCTTCTGTCAGAAACTATGAAAGAGATATCGTAATTTCTCTTAGAAGAAAATTTATTAATTTCTTTGGAACTTTAACTATCTGCCTGCTTTTCAGATAACAAACCACCTAATTCCATCACTTAGGGTTGTGAATTTCTTCACCTGCCCTGGAGGGATACAGTATTTACTATCTAGCATAGAAGGGAAGAAAAAAGGGAAAGATACAATAAAGAGGGCAGAAGAGATGAACTGGGTACTGCAAGGTACAAACAAAATCCTTCTCCAAAATAGGTCTCTTACTAGTCATTGAAAATGGTTTCATGGACTACAGCTGCTAGGCTCTTCAGAGATTATAACACCCCCCTAAAAACTCAACCTTTACACTAAGATACATCAGTGAATATCTTAAAGCATCCTCGGCCCCCATGCAACACCTGGGGAAGAGAAAGAAAACACATAGTTTGTGATACAAAGGCCAAAATGAACATCATCTGACACTTACAGACAGGACCTCCATCAGGTCACATTGTATGTTTGGACTGAGGTCTGTCTTCTGGAACCTAATCTTATAATGATTGTCTTATATACTTTGAGAATAACTAAACAATGAGGAAATCAATAAATGTGTCAAACATTAGCTGGGCCCATTACCCAGGCTAAAAGAATAGTCATCAAAACCAAGGGACTGTGCTAATTATATTTGTCTCTCCCTGTGCTCTATTTTATTTTCTTCTGGACCCCTCGAGTCACACCCTTTCTATTTTTAGGAGCCTAGAGATGTGATGTCTTAGAGAAGTTTGTTCCTCCTCATCATGGTACTTGTGTGTTAAAGCTTTAAGCAAGTTGGGCCAATCTGAATCTTCATGACACCCAAGAATATTGTTTTCTTCAGATCAAAATGAGAAACAGTAAAGAAAAGGAAACACCATTTCTTATCACCATACTTTGTCTTTCTGGTACCTGGGTTTTGTTGTTGTTGCTGTTTGTTGTTGTTGTTGTTTTACTGATAAAAATCTAATTGACCCTGGACTTCTCAGCTTCTATAAAGGTAAAACAACAGATTTTCATTGCTTACAAGATACCCATTGTGAGGCCATTTTTGAAAGTGGCCTAGCTAGACTAAGACCCTTGGAAACTTTAATTTTTACTTTGTTATTTTCCTTCAAATATTTACTTACTTTATTTCTAATAATTCTGTGTCTACAACATTTGTTCTTTATTTTTGAGAGAATTTTTTGGGCACTAGGGCTGAGGCACAGACAATATTGTCAGCTAATATAGTGTACCTGCTATCATCAATATAATATACACAGCACTGAGAACACCAATGGCCAAAGACATATTTAGTGTGATTCATATCCTCTGATAAATAAAATTCAAATGGGAGTTTTCAGTTGTTTTATCAATAGGACTTCCCTTCACTGTCTCATAACATTTTAATTATATTTATTACTTATAGTTTTCATCTAAATTATATTTTAATTTTTAGAAATTCTTTGTGTGCGTGTTTGTATTTGTGTATAATGTTAGGAGGGCTCCTGTGTGTAGGAGCTGTAACATGGTGTCTATGGCATGTAGAAGTGATAGTGGTTCTTATCTTCCACATCACTTGAGAGGGGATCTCTTATTCCTTGTTGGCATGTCAGGCTTTGCAGTCTGGGCTTCAGACTCTGTTAAAAACATTTTAATGAGGTTAGTGGAGATTGTGTCTTTTAGAAGTATATTGGTATTTATTTTATCCTCTAGACTTACTAATTCTTCCAGCCTCCCCCCACACACAAAAAAATCCCCTGAAACTTCCTTTCTTGGCCTATTGCCTAGACTCTACAACCACTACTTAAACACACACACACACACACACACACACACACACACACGCAAAGAATGAGACATTATAATTGATGATATTAACTACACCACTTTCAAGTTTATTTTATACCTTCCCCTCACAGTTCACAGTTCATGTCAATGTACCTTCTTTGAACATTCTGTCATTTCCTATGATCAATTTGGTTACAGGTTCTACCCAGTCATTTTTTTCCTATGATTCCACAGCAAGGTGAGTCACCACATTCTACAGCTCTAGGTCTGTTTCACATTTTGTATCTCTCTGTTGGCTATTTGATCAGAAAGAAAGACTCAGTCTATAAAAACCATCCAATGTGTAGCCTCCTAAAATAAAGGGGCTTGCTGATTTATATTACCCAAACATATCTTTTAAATTCTGTGTCCATGTCATTATGTAATTCTTTTTGTTTGACATATATCCTCTTGGTCTTTCATAAATAAAACCTTTGTGTGTGTGTGTGTGTGTGTGTGTGTGTGTGTGTGTGTTTATAATTTTGGTGTCTATAGTAATGTCTGAAGCTTGGTCACCCAGAGAGACCACCCGAGGCAGAGATGTTCAAAATGCAACAGTAAGGTTTATTGTCAGCACCCTACAAACCAGGCAGGGACCCTGTTCCCCGCACCTGCACAGGTGCTGAGCACCCCAAGTTACATGAGCTTTTTATACACAAAAACCACAAGGTAGTGTTACTTGAAGTCAAGGGTACAGGTGTGCTGTGGATAAGCTCATGCTTAGGGACTTTTTACAGCTTAGCATTCCTGGATCCCACCTAGGTAGTGTGACCAAAGGTTTTACTGCCTTAGGGTTGGATCATCCAGGTGTCCTTAGCGCTTAGGTCATTCTTTCTTGGAACTGGGCAAGCCCCTGCCAGGAATGTGAAACTGAACTCTATTTTACCTCTATAGTACAAAATGTCTACTAAAATACAGAATGGGGTTTCTTGAGCTAAATTTACTCTCTTCATCTATTTCTTTCATTCTTTGTTCCCCTCTCATTAAGTTATCCTCTCAATTTACTTTCGTGTGTGTGTGTGTGTGTGTGTGTGTGTGTGTGTGTGTGTGTATTTCTTCTTCTTAGATGGTTCAGACTTCTTACATCAGTTCAGCCATGATAATTAATATCTTCAAGGTATTTAGATCCTTACTTAGTATACCCATCATATACTTTATAATATTTCATGTAGGACTACAGAAAAATTGGGACTTAAATAGGTTGTTCTTGAGATACTTTTAAATTGTAAGCATTTGGACTGAACTGTTTCAAAGGAGTAATAAATTCTGAAATAGAGTTCTTAAATATTTAGAAACACACCACAGAAAATAATTCATCCAGAATATCCATCTTCAGAGGTCTTATTCAGAAACTATTTGTTCCTTTTTTAAGACATACTCATTATTTTTATAGCTAGAACCTTGAGAAAATGTTCCAGTTTGAAAAAGTCACCTTTTTCATAGGCTAATGCCAATTTAAAATTAATCCTATTGAGAAAAAAAAAACTTTTTACAGAAAATGTCCCTTTTCTCATTCACTTGAGTTTATTTATTGTTTTTTTTTAAGCATTAATCTATTTCCTTCTAGACAAAGACCATGCGGCTAATATTTTAGGTGCCCACTTTTTAAGGCACAGAGTCCTTTATGATATAATCACAAGTTCTTCACTACAAGGAAATTCTTTCTCTTTCCATTCCTACCCCCATTCAAATTTAATATCTTTTCTCTTTGTTTCTCATCCAGCCTCATGACAATACAATTTTTAACAAATGTAATTTCTGCTGTCATGAGTGTTAAATGGCAGCAACCAAAACTGGGTGTTCCTATATATTGACATCTCATAGTCTGTCTATTCTATAACTTGTCCAAATTTCCAATCTTTTAGGCATATTGTTAAACTGTCTTCACAATACAACAGTAAGCATGAACAAAATTCTTGGAGAATACACTTACCAGTTAGCATCTTAAGGTTTTAGAAGGTGATGCATAGAGAAAACAGTTTCAATTTTTTCTAAGGCTGGGATTATTTGCCTTATGTGATTTCCTTCTTTTTCATGTAATAGAAAATGAGGTGTTGTTATAGAAAATCGAAAATACTTAGCTTTAGGTGACAATGGAAAGGGAAGGAAAGATGAAAGGGAACTCAAGTGGTCTCCCCCAAGTCTCTTAGGGTATTGCATGGATAAAGTACTTAAAAGCCAAGTGCCAGACGACTGTCACATACACAGCTAGTCTGCCTGTGGTAGTGTTAAAATGCTCAAAGAAGTCAAACAAATACAAATAACTGTGATCAAGGTTTTAACTAGTATTGTACCGATGTATGTCATTATGTTAAATGAAAATTAAAGTAGGATCATTTCTGAGAAAATGTCTTGAGCGACTCCATGATACCATACAGAATATGGAGACAACGGAAGTAATATAGGAAGGGATTCTCTGTTCAAGATCACTCCCTGTAAGTGATTCTGGCAATAAACAAATGTTGGTATCAAGAACAAAGAAAACTGTAAGAAAAATAAGAAGATTAATCGCGATTTGAAGGACCCTGGGTTCTAAGGTTTGACTCAGGCATTCAGTTCAGGTATTCAGCAGAGCACCGCCCCATGAGAACAAGGAACTAAAAGTCTAAAAGTCTGTCCCAGAAAACAGAGTGCCCAGCCCAGATAGCCATAATCAACTCAGATAGGACATAATGGTCTGGTCGAAACTGTGATTATAATACCAAAAGTTCCAAGCAGAATAGCAGTGACCAGCACCTGGTTGTAAAAGCCCCCTAATCAGCTGGTCTTAAGGCAACCCCATGACTACTGTGAGCAACCTTATGACTTTGAAGTATGACCTTTAAAGTGACCAAATCATGTGTTGCCCCAGGTGCTATGGTGATTTTATAGTCTTAGCCTTTAAAAGAGATATGGAATTGCCCCTCCCTTGCTACTCCCTTGGTCCAGAGGCAGGGAGGAAGACCCTCTGCAGACATAATAAGCCTCATGCTTTTTACATCAACTGGGACTGGAGTTTGGGTTCTTGGGGGCCCCCCTTCCCGAGGATAGTACCCTGATTCTGGGGTCTATTACGATAAAGTGATTGTTACTTGTCTCAAAATAAAGTAAGTCATTACTTACAAGGGACAGTGAAGAAAATCTCTGTCAGGCAGAAAGATTTCACTTAAACAAAAGATTGACCTCAGTAAAAGATCTTTAAAGAAGAGAAATCTAGTATGTCAGAATACATCTTTGTCATTAGGCCTGGAAACCAGGGCATAGAGTCAAGAATAAAGAAATATCAGGAGATCTACACCGAGTGAATCTTGTCATTTTAATGTCTTAAGTTGAATAGACTGTAATGGGATAACTTATTGATAAATCCTAATAAGCAGGGTTTACTAATGGCTTAATAATAGCCATTATTTTTAAAAATTGACCTTGGCATGTATACTTTAAAATATTTTGATAATTTTTATGTGATTTTTTTTCTTATTTGATAATTTCCCATAAAAAGGTTATGGATTTGTAAGGAAGACAACAGAGCTTTTGCATCAAACTTTCTGGAAGATTTGGTGACATTTTGGGAAGAACTTGAAACAACTTTTAACGTAGCAGTAGGAACAAGCAAATTAGACTTAGGGTATTCTTTGAAGGTACTGGGTACTGTAAATATACATGTTTAATAAGAAGGTAAACCATGTAAAAATGATTCTTATGATGAAATAAAGTAATTTAGTTCTATGATGAAATAATTTAACTTTAGAATGTCTCAGTTGTCAATTGTGGGTTTTAATTCCAGAGTAGATGGGATCCTATCTTTTTCTATACTTCTATCTTGTAGATCACTTCCTATATTTTCATCTAACAGTCTTATGGGTTCAGGTTTTACACTGAGGTTCTTGATCCATTCAGAGTTAATTTGTGTGCAGATTGATAGACACAGGTCTATTTTCGTTCACCTGTAGTTAGACACCCAGCTGCCCCAGTACCATTCATTAAAGGTTCTGTCTTTTCTGCAGTGTATGCTTTTGGCATCTTTGTCAAATGTGTCAGCTTTTTGAGACTTCTGTTTGTTCCATTGGTCTAAATGTCTTTATAACATGTACATGCAGACAACACTACAGAGACTCTGCAGGCTGGATTTATATAATTGTTTATATGTAACAATGATGGTTAAGGAAGAGGAAGTCATGAATTGGGTTTAGAAGACTGGATGGGAGGTAGAAGAGGGAGAAAGGGTGAAGGAAATTATGTTATTTTTAATCAGACTTTTAATAGCAATGTGGCAAATGGGATATTCCTAGAATATGCAGTTTATTGAGAAGCTGTAAGGCAGGATGGTAATAAGGAACATGAGAAGTAACAGCCAGGATGTGGAACAGATAGGGTAAAAAGGAAAATATTTCTAGGACAAAACAATGAAATTGACTCTTGAGTGAATATCTGAGCTTTGTTAAGGCAAGAATGAAATTTTACATGATAATTGGGCCCTCTGTGAAGGCTGTTTCAGTGAAATAAGCATCAAGCTTTAGTAGATTACAAAGAAACTACATGGGTAGGGAGAAGACACAAGAAGGACAAGAAATGTGAAAATGTCTGTTTTGAGGCACATTATAGAATGTAATAACTATATGAACTGAGATTAAAATCTAGAATATATAAAGTATGCAAAAAAATTAAACATCAAAAAGTCAAGTCATATAATCATGAATTGCACTAAATAAAATCAGTATCTCTCAAAGGAAAAAATAGAAGTGGATAATTAATAATTTTAAAATGTTCTGTATTTGCATAAATACTGAGTTTTACCAACAAGAACATCTCAATGACAGATCTCATTGTTTTGTGCCTGAGAGTAACTTTTGAAATAGAGACTATCACTTTCTCAGAGTTTTGTCTTATTGACTATGTCCTTTGCCTTACAGAAGGCTCTCAGTTTCAGGAGGTCTCATTTATTAATTGTTGCTCTCAGTGTCTGTGTTCCTAGTGTAATATTTAGAGAGTGGTCTGCTGGTCCAAGACAATTAGATTGATGATCAATTTGATTATATGGGAAGGCTAGTTTAGGCACCCTTTCCATTATTGCTTAGAGTCTTAATTGGGGTCATCTTCGTGAGTTCTTGAGTATTTCCCTAGTACCAGGTTTCTCTCTAACCCCACATTGGCTCCCTCTATCAAGATATCTTTTTGTGTGGACTACTCAGTCTACAGAGAGGTCGAAAACACTGCTACTGGCAGTTATATCTGATGCTTTGGTTTATGGCATGAATCCAAAAAATTAGAACTTTTTTGAAAAATATTTTCTTCCTCTACCCTCTCCTTTTCATGAGTGTCACAGTTCAGCTAACTTTGATTTGTGTGTAGTTTCTCTCCTCAATCTGGCAACACCACAAAAATAAAATAAAGTTAATGTATGATATACTGTGCCCCTGCCACATCCTTTTCATAGTAATTTGTCTTAGCTGACAACTGAATGCTGAAAATTTATAGTATATTTTAAAATAAATATTACCTATTGTTTGACTATAAAAAAAGATATCTTTTTATTGTTCTTCCACTCTGTTCCTTTCCCAACTCAACCAAACCATTCCCTCTAGTTCTCTTCCCAACTGCCCATGCTTCTTCCCCACTATGCTCTCAATTTACTCAGGATACATTATCTGTTTCCCCTTCCCAGGGGCATCCATGGATGTCTTCTTAAGTTCCTCCTTGTTACCTAGTTGTTCAGGGCTTGTGGATTATAGTCTGGTTATCCTTGTCTTAACATCTAAAATCTTTTATTGAGTAGGATTGCTTTGGCAATCCTGGGTGTTTTGTTTTTCCATATGAAGTTGAGCTTTGTTCTTTCAATTGAAGAATTGTGTTGGGATTTTGATTGGGATTGCATTGAATCTGTAGATTGCTTTGGTGAGATTGTCATTTTTATCCTGTTGATTCTACCTATCCAAGAACATGGAAGATCTTTCTATTTTCTAACATCTTCTTCATTTTTCTTCAATGTCTTAAAGTTTTTGTCATCCAGATTTTTCACTGCTTTGCTTTGAGTTACCCCAAGATATTTTTTGTTATTTGCGGCTATTGTAAAGGGTGATGTTTCCCTGATTTCTTTTTAGCCCTTTAATTATTAAAAGAGTGTTGGTTTTCTTTAGTTAATCTTATATACTGCCACATTTGCTGAAGATGCTTATAAATATATATATCATCAGCAAATAGCAAAAGTCTGACTTCCTCCTTCCTAATTTGTATCCCCTTGATTTTCTTTTGTTGTCTTAATGCTCTAGCTAAAACTTCTACTACTATATTGAATAGATATGGGAAGAGTGGACAGACTTGTCTTGTTCCTGATTTTAGTGGGTTGCTTTTTCTTTCTCTGCATTTAGTTTGATATTGGCAATCAGCTTTCTGTATATTGCTTTTATT
Organism: Sigmodon hispidus; assembly: GCA_004025045.1. NCBI lineage: Eukaryota > Metazoa > Chordata > Mammalia > Rodentia > Cricetidae > Sigmodon > Sigmodon hispidus. The sequence goes on from PVIH01018747.1 coordinate 31,576, forward strand.
GTTTAAGTATGTTACTTGTATGCTTGATCTGTCAAGATTTTTATCATGAAGGGGTATTGGACTTTGACAAAGGCTTTTTTTTTGCATCTTAAGATGTAATACATCATTTTCTTTCTGTTTGTTTATATGGTGGGTCACACTGAAGGATTTTTATATTATGACCTATCCCTGCATTTCTAGGATTAAGCCTAGATTGCATCAAGTTAATAAACTGGAACACATATTAACATGAATTTTTCACAGATATCTCAGGCAAAATTGTGTAAAAACAAAATTGTGTGATAAATTTCTATTCTAAGGTTCACAGAGACACTTTCTTGGGAATCCTTTGGTTCATTGTCTGTGTTTCTTAGCACATTTATACATATGCAATGCTTTTTAACTCTCCATACCTTTCAAAATTATTTTCTAGTAGACTAGATGAAAACCAGAGTATTGCTGGGATGTGTGTAGTGTGGCCATTATGATTTGTATTTTACAATTTAAAATATCTTTATATCATTCAGTCAAATGCTAAAATAAAAAAGTAACCCTCTAAATCTACCTTTAGGAGATGTCTGTTCTGGCTGGAATTATTCATACTGGCCACAGTTGGACTGTTTGGGGCATGAACTTTTGCAAGACAACTTGAACTATTAGATGTCAGAAATTGCCACCGAAACACCCTTCTACATGCAAACACAATGAGCTGGCAGAGTATTATATAAGGGAGCACAGTATAAAAGCAAACAGTGCCTCTATAGTATGGAATAAACATATATGGATTAACCAATTTTCTTTATTCCTGTAAAAAAAATAGGGAATCTGTGGTTACTGTAAAAAGATGCTCAGTCTAGTCTCAAACTCATGATCCTCTTGCCTTTGTCTTCTTCAGCAGATCGTACCAGCATGTGCTACCAAGTTACCTGTGCCACTGTGTTACCTGGGCCACTGTGAGTAATCCTTTGCCTGTTCCTCAATAAATTCATTGGTTGGTTAAAAAAATTCCCAAAGATTATATTTCACTAAAATTAAATGAGTGAGCTTCAAATTTTAAAATATAATTCTTCTGCAAAACGTATAAACTCTGGTGTTGTTTCTCAAAGGGGCAAAAGAAAAGACGTGAAAGAAGAAAAGGGAGAAGACATGCTGGGTGGGGATTAGACAAGTGCCATGTCATCATGGAACTCTGTATGACGCACCAAGAGAAATGAATATTTACATTATTTCATCCTGACCTTAAGAATCACAAGAAGAAATTTCTTTGTATTTTAATGTCTCTTTGTTTCTTGAGGCATCGTGAAGCTCTAAAATATAATGTCTTTAAGGAGACATCTGCAGCCTACCCTTTCCAATACATTAGTGTTTTAACATATTAGTTCCTACACACTTAGTTTGAAAACCCTAATTTGTTTTTAAAAGTTCACTGGATATTTTAGACTCATAGGAAGACATATCATAAGGGTTAAAATCTTTCACTTTGCAATTCAAAATTCTTTCCCACCAAGAAAATAACTGGCTCCTTGGCTGCTTGCCCTCTTTCCCCACACACAGTCTTGGTATGTGTGCTTGCATGTACGCATATGAGTGTTCATACAGAGCCCACTGATGATGTAATAGTCACTTTCCTTTTTGTCTCAACTGAATGTGGCCAAATGAATAATCTGGCATCATATTTTCTGTGGCTTCCTCTGAGCCTGCTACCGGCAGCTTACTTAATCCCCCCTAGTCTGAAACAAGAACTCTATGTGGGATTCTTCCTTAATTCAATGTAGTATTTAGTCACCTGGAAAACATGATATAAAGCATTCTCATTAATCAGATAGCAGAAAAAAACAGATGTCTGATAAACATGAGCAGTTGGAAAGATTTGTGAGCCATTCCTTATTTCTCCGGTGGTAGCAATCTTTCCCATCTTGGGTAGAATGCACATTTGGTGCAGCCTCAGAAATAGATTTCCACAGAAGAGGGAAGAATGCCAAAGCCTTGAAGTTCAATGTTTTCTCTTCCAGTTCATGAACTAAGACCTTTTTGAGTTGCCTAAAGCCTTATGTTATTGCTGCTTTCATGTGTTATCTTCTAGTTAAACAAATCTTTGGGCAGCATTTCTGATTTCTTATCTTGGTCCCATTTTTCAGGTAGTGAGATTTGAAAGGTCTCTTCAGACTTCAAGTTCTGTATTCCTATGTTGAATTCCATATTTATCTGGACTCTAATACTCTTTCTAAAGCTCCTTGTCTATACCCAATTAAGCTGTCATCTTGTACTTATTTCACCAACTCTAGTGTTTTCTTTAAGTGAGTGTTTATTGAAATTTATCTAGATTTTGGACCATGACTGTCCATCTTCTTCGACAAACTACCTCTCTGGACTACTCTCATTTAGAGAGCTGTCCTAATAAAAGCTGAAGGTATCCTGTGACTGCTGATCTTTCTGAGATTTGGATGTGTTTTCCTAGTTTCTGTGGTATTCTTTGCACTGTCTACTTGGATGTCCATTTATCACTCTTTCCCTGCCCCACTCTGCCATGGAAAGCTAATCTTCCAAAAATGTCATTTTTTTTTTTTGCCTCCTAAGTAGCTGTGCCATTTAATTAGGAAGGCTGAGCAATAGGTGAAACCTGACATCTGGGGAGAACTGGTTCTTGCCTCTTTGGAGAAGCAATTACAGTACAGGTTGTGCCTTTTCCATGAGCCCTACTTTTATAAGTTGTTGTGACTCTTGGCCTCTCACCTGCATATTCTTAAACTGTCCAACTTCAGGTAATGAAGCCCTGAGCTGTCTTGAGTTACAAGGTCATTTCTCTGTCCCCTGACTTTTCAGCATTTGTAGTACATTTATAACATGTTTTGGCTGCATTGAATGTGCTTTATCCCTTGTACCTTAATGGATATAAACTATGTTACTATTTTTCAATATTTCTTTTATTTTTAATTATCTATTTGTGCTTGTGTTTGTATCTCTGCATGGGTATGCATACATGTCTATAAGTGCTCAGAGTAGTCAGAAATGTCAGATTCTCCCTTGGAGCTAGAGTTATAGCTGGTTGTCAGCCATCCAATGTGGGTGCTAGGGATCAAAATTAGCTCCTCTGCATTGGCAGTATGCACACTTAATTGCTGTCTTCTGTCTAACAAACTGTTTTTACTAACTAGTCATGAGCACCACATTCCTGATTCTCCCTCTGGCTTCATTTGAGTCTTCTATTCATTTCAATTTTGATCAAATATAGATATGATAATGATGGTGCCCCAAACGATTATTTTTTCCAGTAGTCTGGATTTTCTTTCTGTCCTTCTTTTCCTTTACCTTTGTCTTTTTTCTTTTGTCAATGCTCTCCCTGAATGTCTTGAATCCTTCTGTATAATATCCTCTTCGTGACTGCTTTTTAAGGTTGTCTTGATTTTCTCACTTATTTTAGTTTATTTGCTATTTGTTGTTTGTTGCCATATCTGTACCTTTGTGCATTGAGACTAATACTTGTTCTGATAACTATGTTCTGGATTATATGTATGTATAGTATCACATATTATATTACATACTGTTAGATGTACATTCTTTTATTTTATTTTTTTTATTCTTATTCTTTTATTTATCTTAAAGAAAAATTTTATTTCAGCCCTGCACATGTATTTTTCACAGGAGATTTCAAGTTGTTGCAGATATCAGAGCTGCTTAATGAAGACAATGTGATTCTTTGCTTACTTTCACAGAATTTATCCAAAATTATTAGCTGTATCTCAATGGAATTCAACACTTGCTTTTAAACTTCTACTAAAACAGCTTTACTACGTTGGCTTTTGTAAGCAACAGAGACATTTCCAGGCAGAAAGTCTTGAGTCATACAACAGTGCTTAGTCATGCTAAACACTTGTGCATATCCCACCTTCCTACATACACTAAAGAGAGAAGTAACAAAAATTAAGCAAAAGTATAGAAACAAAATATTTTTTGTTTACTCCAAGGTATTTAATACTATTTGCAGCTATTATGAACAGTAATGTTTCCCTTATTTCTTTTTCAGCTCTTCTATCTTTACTGTATAGAAGGGCTACTGATTTCTTTGAGTTAATTTTGTATCCTGCTACATTGCTGAAGGTGTTTATCAGCTGTAGCAATTCCTTGGAAGAATTTTGTGGGTCACTTATGTATACAATCATATCATCTGCAAATAGAGATCGCTTCACTTCTTCTTTTCCAATTTGTATCCCCTTAATCTCTTTTCGTTTCCTTATTGTTTTAGCTAAAACCTGGAGAACTATATTGAATAGATAAGGGGAGAGAGGACATCCTTGTCTAGTTCCTGACTTTAGTGGGATTGCTTTGAGTTTTTCTCCATTAAGTTTGATACTGGCTGTTGGCTTCTTGTAAATCACCTTTATTATATTTAGGTATTCTCCCTGTATTCCTGATCTCTCCAGGGCTTTAATCATAAAGGAGTGTTGGATTTTGTCAAAGGCATTTTCCGCATCTAAGGATATGATCATGTGGTTTTGTTCCTATAGTTTGTTTATATGATGGATAACATTTACAGTTTTTCGTATGTTAAACCAGCCCTGCATTTCTGGGATGAAGCCTACTTGGTCATGGTGGATGATATCTTTTATACATTGTTGTATACGGTTTGCCAAGATTTTGTTGAGAATTTTTGCATCAATATTCATGAGTGAAATTGATCTGAAATTCTCCTTCTTTGTTGTGTCTTTGAGTGGTTTGGGTATTAGGGTGATTGTGGCCTCATAAAAGGAATTTGGCAATATTCCTTCAGTTTCTACTTTGTGAAATAGTTTGAGGAGTAACAGTAGTAATTCTTCTTTGAATGTCTGGTAGAATTCAGCACTGAAACCATCTGGGCCATAGCTTTTATTTTGGGGGAGGTTTTTAATGTCAGCTTCAATTTCCTTAAGGGTTATAGGCCTGTTTAGGAAATTAATTTGATCTTCGTTTAATTTTGGTACATGGTACCTGTCCAGAAAGCTGTCCATTTCTTCTAGGTTTTCCGTTTTTGTGGAATATAGATTTTCAAAATATGATCTGATAATTCTCTGTATTTCCTGGGGGTCTGTTGTTATGTCCCCCTTTTCATTTCTGATTTTGTTGATTTGAACACTTTCTCTCTGTTTTTTGATTAGTTCGGCTAAGGGCTTATCTATCTTGTTAACTTTCTCAAAGAACCAACTCTTTGATTCATTGATTCTTTGTATTGTTTTTTTTTTGTTTCAATTGTATTTATTTCAGCTCTAAGTTTGATTATTTCCTGCCATATACTCCTTCTAGATGAGTTTGCTTCTAATTGTTCTAAGGCTTTCAGCTGTGCTGTTAGGTCTCTAGTGTGGGATTTCTCTAGGTTTTTCATATAGGCATCTAGCACTATGAATTTTCCTATTAAGACTGCTTTCATTGTGTCCCACAAGTTTGGATATGTTGTAGATTCATTTTCATTGAATTCTAGGAAGACTTTGATTTCTTTCTTAATTTCTTCCTTGATCCAGAGATGGTTCAGCTGATTGATGTTTAGTTTCCGTGAGTTGGTAGGCTTTCTTTGGGTTTTGATGTTGTTGAACTCTAACTTTAGGCCCTGGTGATCCGATGTGTTACAAGGGATTATTTCCAATTTTGTATCTGCTGATATTTGCTTTATGACCAATTATGTGGTCAGTTTTGGAGAAAGTTCCATGAGGAGCTGAGAAATATGTATATTCCTTTGCCTTTGGGTGGAAGGTTCTGTAGATATCTATGACATCCATTTGCATCATAACCTCTTTCAGACTCCTTATTTCTCTGTTGAGGCTCTGTCTGGTTGATCTATCCAGGGTTGAAAGTGGGGTATTGAAGTCTCCCACTATTAGGGTGTAAGAATTGATGTGGGATTTGAGCTTTAGCAGTGTTTCTTTTACATATGTAGGTGCCCCTATATTAGGGGCATAAATATTTAAGATTGAAATCTCCTCTTGACCAATTTTTC
>PVIH01018748.1:0-24032 GCA_004025045.1 Sigmodon hispidus
AAAAAAAAAAACCCAAGACAAAAAGCCGACATTCTCTCGCGAGAGTTCCCGAAAAAGTACACGGTTCAGGCCAACGGCACAAGAGTTCAAATGTGCAGCGTAGGGGTAAAGAGTTTTCCTTAAAAACGCTCCAGTGTGCTACAACTTTATCCCTTCATTTTCTCTTAAAACCTTCTCTGTTTTATAAGTAATTTTCACAAAATATACCCCATTTAAAACATATCTCAAGGCGGGTTTTTACCTCGATATAAACTAGTCAAATGAATAAATGCATTCTATGGAGGTCACTGCAATATTCCTTTTCAATTTCATTCTGGAAAAATACTCAAGGCACATTAAATAATAAAATTAAAGTGAACTTACTTCTTTCTTTATAGAGCCAAATATTCACTATATTCAGTTACTTAATTTTCCTAAAGTTTCTTGCTTTGGACCTTTTTACCTTTAATATTTGATACTGTGCATGACAATGGTATGTTTAAGTGATTGTTCACATTTGAATATACAGTGTCACTTCCCAAAATCTCAAGTAGTTAAGGTTTATTTTTGATACAAGAATATTGAGGCATGGAACATGGGGGACATGATTAAATTATAAGGTTGTTCCTTTATTAAGAAATCAATCTGTCAATAGATTCAAATTAGAACTATATAAAGTAAAACCTAGTTAGATGAAGTAGGTCTCTGGGGACATGTCATGGAAGATAGTATCTTGTCCTGTCTCCTTCCTGTCTTCTCTGTTCTTTCTACAGTATGAACCCTTGCTATGTGGTAAACAGCTCTGTTTAACCAGTCTTTTCTGCCATCATGGCCTATCTCATCATAGGCCCAGACACAAGTAAGCCAGTCGTCCATGAACTGAAGCTCTTATGAATCTTTCCTTCATTAACTTGTTTTGCTCCTGATATTTGTCACAGCAGTAAAAAAAAAAAAAAAAAAAAAAAAAAAAAAAAAAAAAAAAAAAAAAAAAAAAAAAAAAAAAAAAAAAAAAAAAAATGCAGTAATACAGTGAGTCTCTAACCTTCTTCATCTATAAAATTATACAGTGGTAAAAGCCACTTAGTATTATCCTGTATATCATGTTCATGTCTATAATTATAGTGTCTATTCCAGTGTTTCTTATATAATAGGTGCCCCCAAGCATGTTATATGAGTAAATGAGGTAAGCAGCTCAGTTGCAAGCCTCTTGTGGTTGAGTCATTCCCTCTGCAATCACAAACCTCATCTCTACAGACAAGCAGAAAGCTCTGGAAGCTTTTATCTCCAGAGCCTGGCAAGGAACATTACAATCTGAGAAATACTCCTGACATGGATTGGAGCTTTGTATACAAGTCCGTGTATGTCTGCTTAACTATTGTATTTATCATATGATGTTACCGGATAGACACATGGCAAATGTAATAGTAGCTCTAGACTAATTGTTTGGAGTTCACTTTGTCAATTCATCCCAAATAAGGACTTCCAAAGTAGAATCAAGCAGCTTGTCACTTTTTATTCAGTAACATTAACCATTTAACATTACCATTTCCCTTTTTGGCAGGGTGAATGTTCCCTCTGTCAACATAGTTCAGTTCTTCTCTTCAAGGTAAAGATCCCAAGAGCAGACTCTCAATGAATGTGTTATGATTGGAGAAAATATTCTGAAAAAACCCCTCCATCCTCCACCTTACCATTTGTCATTCAGATCTTTCTTAGGAACTTCAGATAATAGATTAGGGCTAAATTGAAAGCTCTTCTTCCCACATAGTGCTTTTTAACTCTTTTCTTTCTTCCTTCCTCTGATATCTCCAACTCTACAAACCTCAAATACATTTTTGAATGCTTATTTTGGGAGCTCAGCTAACAGATTGCAATTCAAGTGACGGCCTTTGTAAGTTGGAGAGACTTCTGAATTTTAAAGCTGGCCCTTCTTTTCAGAAGTTCCTTTGTGTAAATGAAAACGTGGAGAAATAAATATGTCAGCATGGAATTCCCAGGTCAAGAGAAAGCTCACTGTTTTCTACCAAGTGTGGCTTAAAACACTCAGCCAGTATACAAAAAATGTTAATGAATGCTGCAACTGTATAGGGACGTTAATCTATGCCTAAGAAATCGTGAAAACCCCCCACTCCTTAATACCGTATAGGCAACAACGGACCTGCTTACTTCCGTGAATCCTAAGCAGAGTTGAACTTCCCTGTGATTAGTACAAATCATTTCAATGCATTCTTGAGTCTTTCCTATGCTTAATATACTTCTGAGAGAAAATGAGAGTAAGGGGTGTCTGACACAAGGATACTCAAGCTAATAAATCATTTAACCTTGTTTTCCAAGGCCATTTAACTCAAAATTAAATTTATTTCAAATTCTTTCAAATGCTACACCTTTGTGTGTTAGTAATTTTATCAGTGGTCATCTCTTAATATAAAAATATTAGTAATACTTTATCTTTTGGAAGATATTGATCTTTAAAGATACTAACTCAGCCTAAGAAGAAAATATAATTGGCAAGAAACAAAATATACTGGTTGGTGAGTTATTTCAAGACTCAGGAGAAGGGAAATCATGTTGGAAAATTAGAATGGAAAGTTCCATCTAGGCAGAAAAAATGAGGTAAACCACCAGAAGCTTTTCTTGCCTGTGGATGTTAAAATAGGAAATGTGCAGTCCTATTTCAAACCATACGCACATACACACATTCACAAAATATAGGCTGTGAGTTACAGAAATAAATATCATCTTGTCTCAAAAGGTTTTCAGACAAGTGGATTTCCCATGACAACTTGTTATATATCCTCTGATTTGCCTCCTTCACCTCATTCTAGGCCACTTTTCACTGGGGAACCAATCCTCATTCAGCTCATTGAACATACTAAGCTAATCTTTTCCTTACTATTAGTGTGTTTTCTCTTTACCTCCTTGGATTGTCTACCTCTAATCTTTCTCTAAGTCAAATAAGATGAAGCTCAAAAACAGCTTCTTCAGGCATCCTACTTAAAGTACCGTGTTTTTTCTTTTTTCAGGGATATTGTATGTTTTCTCTTGAACAAAAATCACTAACAGTTTTCTACTTATCTATTCTTTTGTCCACTTTGCATCAACATTACAATATAAACATTTTGAAGATAGCCAAACTCACAAATGACCACCATAATATGCAGTGTGGGATAAATATTATAGATATACATTATAAATACTTTATCCTTCAGGAACTATTTTTCCCTTAATTTTGACAATGATGCTATTAAAAACAATCTCCTGGAGAGAGACAGAGGGAAATAAATAGATAGATAGATAGATAGATAGATAGATAGATAGATAGATGGAATATGAACATGTTATCAGAGGAAAAATAACCATCAATTTTAATCCAACAGTGAACTTAAAAGCTATATTAACAACTGGCCTGCTCAAACATGCCCACTAATATATATGCCCATGTCAATAGTAGCATGGATATCAATGGAGTGATCAACCACTTTCTGAATAGAATTAAGTTCCACTCTGATAAAATCCATAAGCAATATAATTGCCAGGGAAAGAATCTGTGGTTACATAGGTCATTTGCCCTATAAGAGAACCTCCTAATTATGACACTAAATGAATATGATATTGAACTGACTGAAAATGTATTATTGTTATACTCATATATAATGTCAGTTTTCATCAAAAGAACATTTATTTTCAATATATGCTGATTAACAGAGACCTACAACTGATTAAGGTGTGGAGAATAAGGGACTGTGTAATGAGTAGCCCAAAATGAAACATCATCATCATCAAAGTACCCCTCCCAAGGTTCAGGGACAATTGCACAAGAGAGAAAAGCATGTAAGAGCCAGAGTTGCTGATGAGTACAATAACACAGCATCTTCTGGATAGACAAAGAAGCTACATATATAAACTCAGAGTGGCAGTGACAGCATACACATGACCTCTGCAAACCAAGCCAGACTAAATCTCAACATGGAGCTACAAGTTGGATATTCCACACCTCAACAAGGAGCTATTGGCAATTGATAGCTGCTACAAAGAGAGTCTTTTTTGAAGAGTATAGGCCCTGCATCATTGAAAGACTACAATTCTAAGAATGCATGGGCAAAACAAATTGGACTTCATGGGTATTTTTTAAATGAGGACACAAAGTTGTGCAAATATGAAAGTTGTGGTAGTTCTGGAAGGAAATAAGGAGGGGGAATAACATAATCAAAATGTACTACATTAAATTTCATGCAACTAAAAAATTGAAAATATAAATAAGAAAGCTCAATTTCAGAAATATTTGTATAACTATCTAAAAGAATGTTCACTTCTGTAAGTAACTTTAATATTTTTACTGATGGATCAACAATATAAGAAGCATCTATTGCTGAAGATGCCTCAGGTTAATTTTACTATAAATTTATAAATTGCTTTCACCAATTTATTTTATGTACATATGCTCACTTAGCCTTCCAGATTTAGTATTTATTATAAAAAGAAAGGGAAAGTAAAAATGTGGCAACATGTTGGTATTTGGCTTTTTTTATTCCTCAGCCACTTCAATTAGAACATAGAGCTTTCATGTCCCAAAAGGCAAATAAGCTCCTTATCCTGCTCTAGGTGAAAACCACATCTAGAAAAAGCAAGATTACCCCATACACCATGATTATAAGCAAAGGCATCCACTTACTTATTCTCCTTTGCTGGTGGCCATCTTAAATATACCTCAACTATCTGTCTCTAGACATTCAGAGGAGATTACTGTTCATACACTCTCTGATAGTACTGTCATGGAGAAAAAGAGAGAATAAGAATTAGGAAGAAATCTAAAACCTATTCAAGGAATCAGTCTCAGATCAAACCTTTTTTAAAGGTTGTAATAGTATAATATATTTCTCTGTGGCCCAACACTTTTCTGATTTTTAAAAGAATGCATATACAAACACACTGATATATTCTTTTGCTTTTCATAGGTAAAATGCTTGGGCTGAAATATAAAACATAGAAAAGAAAAGGGAGAGGAGCTAAGTAGGAAGGTAGCTGTGATAAATAGAATGAAGAAAAGGTCAATTCAAAGATGATCATAATGGGAATTTTCTTAGAACACTCATTTTATGCTGTTAGTGGACTAATAATGAGTTTTATATATTAAATAAGCATTAAACTTATTTTGAAAGAAATTATATTATTTGTATATTTTATGTACATACACCTACATGTAACACTGTATAATAATATAAGCCCAGTGTTCTAAGATAAGCCTTGTGTTTCCCACTATTTTTATTTTTATTATTGTAGCTGCTGCTGCTGATATTTATACATATGTGTCCATGTGTGAGTATGTAGATGTGAGGAGGAGATCTGCAGAGCCTAGAAGAGACCATCAGGTATGTGGAGGCGGGAGTTCTAGGGTGTTGTAAGGCTCCCAACATGGTGCTAGGAATGGAATTCAATCATCTGAAAGAATAGAAAATGCTCCTACCTGGACTGCCATCTATCCAGTCCCTATTGCTTGCATTTCTTAAAGATTATCATACTTTTCAGGCTTTATTATCATTTATATTTATTTTAATAATTTTATAGGATAAGCACAGTAGGCACTGTTGTGCCTTTTTAACAGGTAATAAAATTGAAGTCAAAATTGTTTCCCCTAGGAAAATAAATAGTAAAATAGAGTGCTCCAATTCATAGCCATGTGCTTTTGCTAATTCCTTTTCTTTACTCTCTCCATTAGCTCTTACAACATGTTCAACTTTAACATCCTGAGAAATCTGCAAGATGTTACAATAGTTTACAATGTACATAGTGATATGTATTTAATAAAACCTGCAATATCAAATGTATGCTTCAACAATACAAAAGTATCTTGGGTGATTGTTCAGGCAGCCAGCTGTTTAATTTCTTACATATTTTTGGAAGTTTCTTGCTTACCTGTGCTATTAATATTATTTCCTTCTTGAGTCTCTGGGAGATTTGAAGATGAGATAGTTAATAGTTATAGTTTTCAAGTGACAGTTTTAGAAAAGAAACTCACTTAGAAATTAAAGTGTATAAGTTTAAGAGACATCAAAATACAGTTTTTAGTTAGTAATACAAGTTAGATACAAAGTGGATTAGGTACAATTCTTTGGACTCACCAAAATAGGATAAATAATGGAATATTTTCTTTGAATTTGTCAATTGTTGACAAATTGTACATTCTTTATGTAATTATGTTTTGTATATATTGTATATAATTTTTGCACCTATTGTATATGACTTTTCTTATGTTAGTTATAACCTTTTTATTTTTGACACAAAAGGAGATATGTGGTGATATGTATTTAATGAAACCTGAAATATCAAAGGTCCCTTCCCTCTCCCACCCCCTCAGGTCACTCTCTCTTCTCCACATCTTCTCATCTCCTCCCCAGCATGGGCAGGAGGCCCCAAGGTTCCAATAATGCTCAGCTCAGCCTCCACTCCTGGCAGATCCAGTTTTCTTCCCCCAACATCGAGACTGAGTCAGGTGTTCCTCTAGAGGGAATGGGATTCAAGGTGTCAGCCAAGGTGTTTCAGATCACAAGCTGTTCAGTGGTTGTGGTTTGCAGCTTGGACATGTTTTGCTTTTTGATTTTTGTTTACAGTCCACTAATGAGTGAGTACATCCCCTGCTTATCTTTCTGGGTTTGAGATGCCTCACTCAGGAGGATATTCTCCAAATCCATCCATTTGTCAGCAAATTTTGGGATATCATTTTTTCTTACTGCTGAGTAGTACTCCATTGTGTAGATGTAGCACAGTTTGTTAATCCATCTTTTAGTTGAGGGGCATTTAGGTTGTTTCCAGGTTCTTGCTCTTAGGAATAATGCTGCTATGAACATAGGTGAGCTAATGCCTTTGGAGTGCGACTGTGCATCTTTGGGATATACACCCAGAAGTGGTATTGCTGGATCCTTGGGGAGATTGATTCCCAGTTTTCTGAGAAACTGCCATACTGCATTACAGAGTGGCTGAACAAGCTTACACTTTCTTAATTTTTTTCCTTGACCCAGAGGTGCTTCAGTCGAGTGATGTTTAGTTTCCACGAGTTAGCAGGGTTTCTGTGATTCTTCATGTTGTTGAACTCTAACTTTAAACCATGGTGATGTGAAATGGTACAAGGAGTTATACCCATTTTTTGGTACCTGTTGATATTTGCTTTATGACTTCATATGTGGTCTATTTTAGAGAAAGCTTCATGTGGGGCTGAGATATATGTATACTCCTTTTTGTTTGGGTGGAGGGTTCGGTGTATATCTACTAAGTCCATTTGTGTCATAACATCTGTTAGATCCCTTATTTCTCTGTTGAGTTTCTGTCTGGTTGACCTATCCAAGGGTGAAAGTAGGGTATTGAGGTCTCCCACTATTTTTGTTTCAGGTTTGATATGGAGTTTAAGCTTTAGAAGTATTTCTTTTACATATGTAGGTGCCCTTGTTTTAGGGGCATAGATATTCACGATTAAGATTTCCTCTTGGTGAATTTTCCTGAGAGTAATAAGTAGTGACCTTCCTGTTCTCTTTTTTTTATTTTAGTTTAAAATCTAATTTGTTAGATATTAGAATGGCTACACTAGCTTGTTTTCTAGGGCCATTTGATTGGAAAGTCTCTTTTCAACCCTTTACTCTGAGCCTGGGTCTGTCTTTAAATTTAGGTGTTTCTTATATGCAGCAGAAGGATGGTATACATTGTGCTAGGGTGTGTCTTTTCATAAGTGAATTGAGTCCATTGAGATTAAGGGATATTAATGACCAATGATCAATATTTCCCAACGTTTTTGGTAGTAGCTTGTGTTTCCTTGTGGGGAGTTCTTCTATGGGCTTATCAGTTGTCTGTGGTTACATGGGTGTTTCTGGTTTCCTTAGGTTGGATTTTTCTCTCTAGGGTTCTTTGTAGAGCAGGATTTGTGGTTATGTATTATTTAAATATAGTTATATTGTGAAACATCTTGTTTACTTCATCTATGTTGATTGATTGTTTTGCTGGGTACAGTAGTCTTGGTTGGTATCCATGAACTTTTAGTGTCTGTATAATATCTGACCAGGACTTTCTTGCTTTCATTGTTTCTATTGAATAGTCAGGTGTTATGACTTTCTTGCTTTCATTGTTTCTATTGAATAGTCAGGTGTTATTGTGATGGGTCTGCCTGTATAGGTGATTTGAAGTTTTTCCTTTGTAACTCTTAGTATTTTTCTTTGTTCTGTAGGTTTAGGAGCTTGAATATTATATGACTAGCAGAATTTTTTTCTGAATCTAGTTTATTTGGTGTTCTGTAGGCTTCCTATATTTTTATAGCCATTTCCTTCTTTAGGGTGGGGAAGTTTTCTTCTGTGAATCTATTGAATATAATTTTTGTGCCTTTGAGCTGGTATTCTCCTTCTTCTATTCCAATTATTCTCAGGTTTGGTCTTTTCATGGTGTCCCAAATTTCGTGAATGTTTTGTGTTATGGCTTGTTTGGTTTTAGTGTTTTCTTTAACTGATGTATCTATTACCACTATTGAGTCTTCTACCTCAGAGATTCTCTCTCCCATCTCTTGGATGCTGTTGGTTATGCTTGAATCTGTGGTTCCAGGTCATTTTTTCAGATTTTCTATTTCTAGTTTTGTCTCGGTTTATGCCTTCTTTTTTGCTTCTATTTCAGTTTTTAATTCTTGGTAAATTTCTTTTACCTGTTTGTTTTCTTTTTCTTGGTTTTCTTTATTTCCTTTAAAGGCTTTGTTCATTTCTTCTAATTTTCTGTTTGTATTTTCTTCTATTTCTTTAAGGGAGTTTTTTATATCCTCTTTTAAGGATTCTCTTAGCTTCATAAAGCTGTTTTTAAGGTCATTTTCTTCTGTTCCATCTTTGTTGTTATGTTCAGGTCTTGAAACTATAGAACTTCTTGCTTCTTCTGGTGGTGTCTTGTTGACCTTTGTATTGTTGTATGTATTCTTGCACTGCCATCTGCCCATTGTTTTCCCAGTTCACTCTTGGTTAGTTCTTGGTTGGCTCTTAGTAAGTTGTTGGTCTGAGGGCTCTTAATCAGCTATGTGTTCAGAAGGTTGGCTGTTCTTTTGAGGTCGCAGTGTTATGATGCCAGTCATCACCACTTGACCTCTCACCTCTCAGGTGTGTGCCCAGGGACTTGGCTGTTCCCCTACTGCTGTTATACCAGCCATGTTCTGGGTGTGCTGTGCTCTGCACAGAAGTGGAGTGGTCATTCAGGGCCCAGGTTCAGGTGGAAGATGTCACCTCTGACCTCTCAGCTGTTTTTTTAGGAACACCTTGGCTTCCTTGCTGTTATTATGCCAGTTGTGGTCTGTGCAGACTGTGTTCTCCAGGTGAAGAAGTGGAGTCTCTTACCTCTGAGCTGAGTACCCAGGACCAAGGGACTCAGCTGCTCCCACAATGCTGTTACATCATCCCTATTCTGAGCAGGCTGTGCCCTGCACAGAATTGGAGTGGCGGTTCAGGGTCTGGGGTCATGTGGGAGAAGTCACTTTCTGACCTCTAATCTCTCAGTTGTGCTTTCAGGAACTCCTCTGCTTCATTGCCACTATTATGCCAGTCATGATCTGTGCAGACTCTGTTTCCCAGCCAAAGATGCGGAGTCTCTTACCCATGGGCCTAGTGCTTCTAGGAATTGAATTCATAGTGATACCATGGCAGGGACCTTGAGAAAAAGAATTTTAAAATGTCATTGATTCTTATCTTTAGTTGAAAGTTGTTTAGTATTAGCTATAAATAGAATCTGGCACTTCTGCACTATAGTTTTGATAACCTGTAAAGAAATTTTTAAGACTGCTTAATCTAAAACTGTGATGATTCTCAGTCTATTCTCTTCCCCAGGATTACCTGTAGCCACGTATGAAACATACGGAATCAGATTTATTCAATTGAAGTCCAATTATCTATTTTTTGTACCTTAATTGAAGAATTTAATTACACACAAGAATCAATGACTTGGAAACCAATGTTCATGGTATAACATAAGCACTCAATAATGTTACTTAAATACAACATTCTAGATAATTTTCATGTATACCCACAGTATGATATAATGATGAGTGATGTTCATACAGAGATTTACTCCCAATTCAGGATCCAGGTTTTTTTTTTCCTGAGATGGACTTTGTGCAGACCTTGGGATACCTTGCTCATATTTTGACAGATGTTATTTTACATGTTTCCTTAGTCAGTGTTCTGTTGTGCATATGTTTTAGTGTCCATTTATTTTTGTTTTACTTTTCTTGTTTTTGTTTTTATGAGGCCCACTGAGTTGAATTAGGGTGACTTTCATGAATATGATGGCACAGGGTCCTTACTAGAGTGTGGGTAACTTACATATGACTATAACAGTGAAGAAAATGATTCTTATTTTATGACAACTATTATTGGACAACAGCTACTGATCTGGCTGAATGGAATGGGTATAGTCAACCTTCTTCTTTCATGAAAATTGATATGGTATCAAACTACTTTCTAAATATTTAAGTTAATATCTATATCATAATGCTGATCTTACTCTTGTTCAGAGAAGCTTCTGTTGACAGAAGATGACAGTTAATTAAAACTCTCATTACTGGTGAAATCAATATGTCATTTTTTTCAAAACTTAGGGAATGAAATGAAAGACTATAAGAGCCAGAGGATGGGCAGAAGTGCTGTGAAACAGTCTTTTCAATATGGCATAGCTATTGCATTCATAAACTTAGAGAAATTGTGGGTATCTACAGAAAATGGAGCTAATCATCATTCCGTCATGAATAGAGGAGTGACTCATAAAGTCTCTGCACCTGCCTGACTGTTGACTGTAGCTTAAGTTTCTGACCCATCCAGGCCTGTGATCTGATGAATCTCTCTCCCATCTGCAGTTCTGCAGATGCTTATAAAATTATTCAGAGGCTTATATTAATTACAAACTGTTTGGCCTATGCTTCAGGCTCAGTATCAACTAGCTCTTACAACTTAACTCAACCCATTTCTCTTAATCTATGTATTGCCACATTGTCAGTGGCTTTACATGTGTTCTACTACATCTTGATTTCTTTGGCAGCAGCTTGCAGCATCTTTGTGACTCCTCCCTTCTCCATCTTTTTTGTATTTGTATTTTCCACCTGGATCCAAACTGCCTTGTCAAAGACCAAAACTTTTTTTTATTAACCATTGTTAATGTAGCATACTCACAGCATACAAAAAGACAATTCACATCAGCTGACAATCAAAATAACTAAAGTTTTAAAATGAGATTTAACACTAAAATTTGGAGAATAAGCAGCTGCATAGATTAGAATAACAGGAAAATAATGAGCTTTATCTGTGAGATGAGGAAATGGAGGATGGTGTGAGGAAGATGATAGGGATAGAGATGAGACAAAGACAGAGAGATGGAGATGGAGAGAGAGAGAATCAGAGTGAAAAAGAAACTGATTTGAGTCAGAGCCAGGAGTTTACATTCTCTAAAAAGACACAATGGGCTGGAAGAAAAGAACAAGAAAGTTAAAAACCATGGATCTGAGCACTGTGAACAGAGCTAACAAAAGGAGACAGAGCTGGGCTTAGAACACCTGGTATGTTGTAATCCCCAAATACTTGGTATCTAAATCACCAAAATTGGACTGTGAGAATCTGATTCATTGCAAGGTTTCAGGGAGCTAAGTAAAATAAAAATTTCTGATCCAATCATAGTAATTATTCTACTCTTATGCAAACTGAATACAAATTACCCAAAGGTTTATTTAAATTGGCAGAATTAATATCATAATTATATTTCAATAAATATATTAAAATACAGATTCCCAGATCCTGAACCAGACCCACTGCACCAAAAGTTCTTGATTTAAAACTCTTAAATTAGTGTCATCTTAGCTCCCTGTGAAATTTCCAGTTCTCACTGAAGCATATCTGGCAGAGTAGATGAGGCTTGAAATGATGCAACTAAAGGGAAAAAAAATAGTGAGAAAGATAACATTTTTGCAAATAAAAAACTGTAAATATTGTGTAAACATATACAGACAAAATGTTAAATAATGCCTACCTTCTGATGGTTGGCTACAGTAAAAATATCAAGGACAGAAAAAGAGAGAGAAGAGGAACCCTTAGGAGCAGATTCTTGACAAGGTCTCTGGCACCAAAGTCCAACTTTTGAAGTCATCAAGGAGTAAAGTGACTCTCCTTGCTGTTCTACCCACTTCCTCTGGCTTCTCTTAGAGTCAGTTTGGTCATGATGTATACTGGTGACGGGCAATGGCTTACAAGCACTGCACTTCCTGTTCTCCCTCAGACTTTGATCCACAGAGTCTCAGAATAAAATATTCATGACTAGTTACTTCAATGACAACCCAAGCAGAAATAAAGGAATTAGATCTCGCATTTAGTTGAACTAATTCTCCACTAATTGCTTTGATGTCTCAAAAAATTCTCAGAATTACAAACTTTCAATTTCTGAGTTGTTTATAGAAAAAAATCAGGGCAATTAGCAACAGGAAGCATATACTAAGAATAGGCAATTAAGTTCATTGGATTATTTTTTATGTCTAACCATCTTCAGCACAAAATATTAAATCTAGTGAATTACACATTTTCATCAGCTCTTAAGAATTTTATTATTGATTCTCAAAGTGTGATCTTTGACCCAGCTGCATTGATAAGTATTTAGGAACTTATAGAAATGTAAATTTGGAACTTTTATTCCAAACTTTCTAAATATAATCTCAGTGGATGGTGCTCAGAAATCATAATATGTGTTCTGTAGGCTTCTGTACACTGAACTACTGACCCCTGGCTATTAAATCTGAAAAGTCAACCAGGTCAGCCAATAATATTACCTCACCTAGATGTTAGCTGGGAGGTGAGTAAGCTTCAAATGAATTGAGAAAGAAATGAAACCCATTGAAAGTTCCAAGAATGGAATGTTTTCCAAATGTCTGCCTTTATTAAACAAAAAAGAACTGGTTACACTCACTTGTCCTTTGCCTAAGCATCTATTACCACTATTGCCCCATATTCTAACACCTTCAAAAAAATTTTTTCACAATGAACTGTTTATTCTTTAATGGAGAAGGGCCATTTTCCATCAGTTAATACCAGCTCTGCCTATTTGTTTCATGTAAAATTATACCAAGGATATCAGTAATTACAGAGCATCAAGGTACTGTTAAGAAAAGCAGTCAAAGTATTTTCCCTTTCTTGTCCCTTCAACCACTTACAACACTTACTTAAAAACAAAGAAACACATTAGAACACATACTCACTCTCCCTCATTCTTCTCCCTTCTTCCTCCAATTTGTGTAAATAATTAATAAATATTCAGTTCCAGTGGTCAATACATAGATATAAATGATGTTTAGGGAAAGACTTTTTTGTTTGTTTTTACAATTGTTTGCCTGATTTAAATCTATTATACAATGAAAGCCAAGCAAAATATTTCAGCTGTGAGTCATCCTGTTTGGATTTCTGCTTTACACTGAGTGACACAGCTTCCGTTACAAAACATTGGCTTTCTTACTTTCAGAACAATGTATAAATCTTACTTTCAGAACAATGCACATATCTTCAGCTATGTTGTGAAATCTACATATAGAAGATACCTATTAAAAACTTGTAATGGTTGATGACACACATCAGTAGTTGAGTGTTTAGAATGCAGGGATCCCTGAAGTCAATTCCCTGTACTCTGTTGGGAAAAGTGCCAGTAAGAATCTTGAATTTAGAAAACGGTTGCTCTGTGTAGAATCAAACACTGTGATTTCCTCCCTTGGTGTCTGGTGGCAAAGTATTCATAAGTCTATGAAAAATAGGAATAGGTAATTGCTTCTTCCTGGACTTCTTCCACTCAGCTGAATTTTTGTATAACTTCTCACACTTTGGTTTTTCTTGCACAGGGAAAAATGCCACTAATTCCTAAATTAGGTCATTTTACAAGCAAAAATACAAGGAGAATGTCAAAAGATAATAGAGATAAATTAAAACAACAATGAAACACCATTATAAATTCAACAAATAACTAAAATCCAAAAAGACAGACAAGATCAGTCATGAGCAAGATGCAGAACAACTGAAATTTCCATATTCTTCTGTTGGAATTTTAAAGTACTACAACTGCTCTGTAAACACTTTGCTGTTCTCTGGTTAAGTACAAATTTGCCTGTTGTAAGGCCGGCCATTTTGATGTTAGATATCTACGTAAGAGAAATGAACACATATATCTAGACTTGTAGTGTTTGTTTATTTCTTTTATTTACAATGATATATAATGTTTGAATATATATTCATATGTACCAGTATATTAATATATATTCATATACAGTAGAAAACACAATTTTAAATAACCAGTAAACCTCAAACTATGGAATAATCTAAAAGCATTACATAGGATAAAAAACATAAAAGAGTATACACTGAATGATTTCTATTTATATGAAGTTCAAGACCCTGCTAAATTCAATTTAGGATTATACAACTGAAAGTCATGTGTAGTAGGATTATGTTATTACATTGTAAATAATGGTCCCACTTACTAGTTTAAAAAAAATGCTGATTGGCTAAAGGCAGACAGGAAGTCTTGACAGAGCTACCAGACTGGGAAAACTCTGGTAACACAAAGAGTAGAGTATAGATGCCACAGAGTCAAAGACCTGCCAGAAGACACAGAGGAAATGCTACTGAGAAAAGGTACCGAGCCACATGGCTGAACAGGATAAGAAAGATGGGTTAGTTTAACACCTGTTAGATTGGCTAAGATAAAAGGCACAGATGACAGCCTATGTTGGAGAGGATGCGGAGCAAGGGGAACACTCCTCCATTGTTGGTAGGAGTGTAAGCTTGTTCAGTCACTTTGGAATGCAATATGGCGGTTTCTCAGAAAATTAAGAAGCAATCTCCCCAAGGACTCAGCAATGCCACTTCTGGGTGTATACCCTAAAGAGGCACATTCGCACTCCAAAGGCATTAGCTCAACTATGTTCATAGCAGCATTATTTGTAATAGCAAGAACCTGGAAACAAACTAGATATCCCTCAACTGAAGAATGGATTAACAAACTGTGGTACATCTACACAATGGAGTAGTATACTCAGCAGTAAGAAAAAATGATATCCTAAAATTTGCAGGCAAATGGATGGATTTGGAGAATATCCTCCTGAGCGAGGTATCACAAACTCAGAAAGATAAGCAGGGGATGTACTCACTCATTAGTTGTCTCTAAACAAACAAACAAGAAAAAAAGCCAAGCATGCCCAAGCAGCAAACCACAACCACTGAACAGCTTGGGATCAGAAACACCCTGGACTGACCCTTCAAATCCCAGTCCAACTATAGGAACACCTGACTCACTCTTGAGGGAGGGGGGACAAAACTGGATTTGCCAGGAGTGGAGACTGATTCAAGCATTATTGGGTCAGTGGAACCATAGGACTGTCTGCTCCCTGCCCAGGGAGGGGATGTGGAGTTGCGGAGAAGAAAAAATGACCTGATGTGGTGGGAGGGGGAAGGGACCTTGAATAAGGATATACAGGGATGGAAAAAAAATTCAGAGGGAAAGCTGAACACAAAGTAAATATATGTGTAGCAATCTTATTTGCATTATCACCCTTGATAAGTTATGCTTATGATTTTTATCTTCTTTATAGTTATTGTTAACTTCTCGGCATTTTAAATTCATTTTACTGTTTTTCTTGATAAATACAAAATAAATAATGAAAAAAAGAAAGAAAGATGGGTTAGTTTAAGACTAAAGAGCTAGCAGGTTATATGACTGGGCCCTAGGTCAATCAGCATAAAAATAATACAATCATCTGTGTGATTATTTCGGATTTGGGCCCAAAGTGGCAGTGGGCCTGAGAGCAGGTTCAAACCTCTGGGCTAGACTGGAAAGGCCAGCCAGAAACCAAATACAACAGTCATGGTCCCAAGTTAGGGACAACATTGTCTCAAGGGAAACTTTTGAGATGCTATCAATATCTTCTGTCATGATTGGAGTAGTGGTTACAAGAGTATACATTTTTATCAAAACTCACCCTAGAATGTGTTTATATTATGACTTTTTGATTATATTTCAAGAAAAGTAGGAGAATATAGAAAAAGATCAACTGAGAAGAATGTTCAATACATGTAGTATATAAAAGGTTATATGTGGGACATATAAAAAAGCCCTGCATTAAAAGACAAAAATCTGGGGAATGGGGAAAAAAGATAAAAATCTATCCATTGAAAAATGTCACTAATAATCAGGTAATGTCAAAGAAAATAGAAAACTATACTGTACTAATTTTAACCTCAAACTATTATTGTTTTCACAGAAGAATAACTCTGTTTAGTTTACTATGTTACAATGAGCACAAAATACTTTTAATTAAAATCCAGTAAAGTTAAAAATAAATTTCTCCCAATTAAAATGAAGTCATACAATTTTCTATGGAGTGTCCACTATGGTGAAGTGTAACTGCAGATTCAAAACCAAGGAGAAGTTAACACATCAGTTTGAGCCTGGACAATGAGGAAAGCCTATAACTCAGCATAAAGTAGTCAAATAAGAGCAGTTTTTTTTTTTTATTACTCGAGGGACACTCAACCTTTTTGTTATATATAGACCTCAGCTCATTGATGTAGATCACTGACATTAGGAAAAGCAATCTTTTCTACTTGTACTAATGACAATATTCATTAAAAGCACCTCTTAGAAACATCCATCATATTATTTAACCACATGTCTAGGTTCTCTATGGTCCAGTCAAGTTGACACATAAGGTGAAACATATAGCATGTAGTCACATTTTTAAAAAGTAGTTCATATTTTAAAGTCAATCTAGAAATATAGCATGAGTCAGAAAAATAAGATATTACATTCCTAATAAAAACTGTATAAATATCTTAGATAAGTTATAATTTTTTAGACTTCAGTTTTTGTCATCTATAAAATGAAGATAACACTGGTTCATGATTTTCAGGACTGTGGTAAGCATGAAAATAGTTGATTCAGATAAAGCCCTTAAAATGGGGCCTGGTATACTGAATACTATTTGCTTGTTAAGTAATGTGTTAATAATATTTATAATGTGTTAATAATGAGTATTAATTAAAATATAAATTTCAAGAAAGGAGTTTTGACCTATCTTTCCCCTGAAATAACTATCACAAATACCTAGAGGTTTCTTGATATGTAGAATGTGCTGAAACATTTGTAGTATAAATTATATATGTTTATGTATTTCAAAGAACAGTAATATCTCATTTGAGGTACCTGTATATTTCACTCAAGTCTTTGTCTATCTAGAAATTCTTCTCTTAGCCTTGAGAACATGGGCAGTGTAGTAATGCATATTTTAATAACAGGACAGCAAGAAGTCTTACTGCAAACATATTAGATCTAACGTCAAACTGTAGAAACAGAACTAGGTGAAAGATTGAGAAGTCAAGTCCTGCTTGCTAGTATGTGATCGTTAATGGCTTACTCACTATCTCCTTATACACATGTTCCTGTTAAAGCTAACCCATTTTTTTCTATGGAAGCTGACACTAGAGTTGATCTTGCATGACCTACTATAGCTACTCAAGCTTTTATGCATTGGCCAAGAGGATAGTAGCTCCCTTTACAAGATCAGCTTTTGGATATATATAGAGAAGAGATTAAGAACAAAAGCTTCTAATGAACAAATTTACAGCTGGAAAAGCCATCCATAGCCAATATCACAATATTTTCTCAAGAATTGATAAAAGATATGAATCCCTGGGCACTGACACAGCAAAGCAAAGCAGTCCAGATATCATGCCACAAACCAACCACACTATATACTTGGATCCTTCATTCTATGCTCTGTTTAGTAGCATGTCTATGAGCACACAATATTTTAAAAAATCATTAATGAGTCTAAGCACTTGAGAGGAAATGCAAAATTTCAAGTCATAGTAGAGTTTTGATTGCTTATAGCAGATATTATCATTTTCATGAAATATCCAAATAAAGTTTTTTAGATGTGAAATTTGGTACACATTTAGACAGGCATCCAATTTGTAACAAAAATTTACCTAGAAGGAATATCTTTGAAGGCATATTACAATTAGATTTTTTTGTAATGCACAAAAAATTTTACACCCATAAATGTGCTCAATAAAATCTCTCAAAGAGATTTGCTCTCTATCTTCAATCACAAATATGTAGAAGATTAGAAATACAAGATCCATTGTTCTCATCCCCCATCAGAAATATTAGCTTATCAATTATCCACAAAGGAGAAGGCCTTTGTTATAGTAGAGTACAAAAACTGAGATTGTCGTCATAGAAACTTCATTTAATAACTGATAGAAGAAGATGCAGAGATCCACAGCCAAGAGTTCTGTGAGTCCAGTTGAAGAGAGAGAAGAAGGATTATATGAACAAGGGGGTCAAGATCGTGATGGGGAAACCCAAAGAGACCGCTTACCCTAGCTGCAGCTCAGGGTCTCTAGATCCACTACTAGGGAGCCTAGATGGGACAGACCTAGGCCCTCTGCATGTGGGTGACAGTTGTGTAGCATGGTCTATTTGTAGGGCCCCTAGTAGTAAGACCAGGAAATTTCCCTGGTGCATAAGCTGGCTTTTTGGAACCTATTCCCTATGGTAGGTTGGCTCAGGCTTGATGCAGGGTGGGGGTGATGAGCTTGGTCTTGACTAAACTTGATATGCCATCCTTTCTTGACTCCCATGGGAGGTCTTACCTTTCTGAGGACTGGATGGGGATGAGTAGAAAGGAGGTATGGGGAGGGAAGGAAGAAAGGAAGAAAGGGAAAATGTGGTTGGCATATAAAATAAATAAATATTATAATTAAAAATAGGGGAGATATTTTTTCTTTATTCACCTTGCCATCCCCACAAAATGGCACTGCATGGTGTTGAATACAATAGAACTAGCCTCCAATTTCTACAATGAGAGAAAATAGAGAATATATGCAACTTGTATGCTATTTTTGATACATATTGCTCATAAGTTCTACTTCTGTTTTTCCTCATGGGGGAAACCAGAGGTACTGGGGTGGACACATTTCTAGGATATCTAACAACAGGAATAACAAAATATGTGAGAAATACTACAGTACAACTATCACTAGTGATGGAAAGTGCATAGAAAAACCTAAAATATCAAAATACTGTTATGATGACACATAAATCAACTTATTAAGTGTAATTATATGTACAGCACAGTATAAAAAGAAATAAGCAACATAAACTGTGTTGTGGCTAAAGAGACACTGAGTTTTCATATATAATTGAAGTTATGTAAATGTAAACAAATTCACAAGAGAAAACTTGTAATAGACACACAAAGGATTAGCAAAAAATAAAGTGGATGAATAATAAAACCACTTTTATTACATGGAAAAGATATTACATGGAAAGAGATATTAAAGAACTACTAATCAGACTTAAAATTAACAAAATATAATAGCAAGGCTTTACCTGAAAATAATCATGTTCAATATAAATTGTTTAGGCTACATAATAAAAAAATGTAGGTGAATAGCATAAGGAGCCCAAATTATATATTATTTACAACAAATTTCACCTTAAATATAAGGGCACACATTAATGTGAAGTAGTAATGGAAATATTCTATTCATATAGTAGGCAAGAGAGAGCAACTTTAGTTACATTAGACAAAGCATAACTAAAGTAAAAATTATGGCAATACAACAAGGTGCTGACAAAAATTATAACGTGTCAACTGATCAAACTTTGTGGTAATTATAATATATATATTTAAATGTATATGTGTGTGTGTTTACACCCAACATCAAGACAGCTAACTATTAAACACACAGTGACACAATTAAAAAATAGTGATACAATAGGGGTAGAGAATTCTACACCCTAATTTTAATAATGGATAGATTATCTACCCCAAAATTAATAAAAAATGAGTATGTATAATACTTCATATCCACTGTTCCAAACACACAGATAAAAAGCATTCTATTAATAAGAATAACATATATTTTCTGAATAACATATATTTTCTTTACTAGTATACAAATAATTCTCTAGAATAAATCACTTGCTATGATTAATAATTTAACTCTAAATTGTTTCAATACAGGATTAGTATATGAACAACTCCTTTTGACTTAAATATCTGTTATATCATCATATGTTAACATTCATAAAAATGTTTTGCTGTTTACCCTCTCACATATGTCGCGCGCACCCTTGCCAGCAAGGAAAGTGCAACACCCAGGATCTTCTTTCAGCAGTTTATTCGGGACCTTTACAATTGTTCTCTCTTTGTTCTTCTCTCTGCTTCTCCTTCCTCTCCCCCCCCCGGAAACCCTGCCCACTGACTAGAAACTCTCAGGGCATCCAATCCCAATAAGCCACGTGGGCACAGTTCATAGGTCCACATACACAACAGCAAACCACGCCCCAGGCTCAAGCCAAATAAGGAGTTGTTTATCAAAAGAGAGCACTCACCCATGGGGGGTGGAGGCCGGAAATCAGCACCATCTTTAGGGTGCAGCAGCAGGCAGCTCTCTACAGCACCCCCTTATTTAATAATTAAAAATTAAAAAAAAAATCAAGAAAAAGCAGCGGGCAAGAGCAGAGGCCTAATCCCCATTGTGCAAGAGGACTTGTGCTATCCCTAATCCAGGTGTCATCCACTCAGACAGGGACAGACCTGTCTGGCACCCGTTTTTATGAGGACAGGATAGTGGGTGCCAACCTGTATGCAATTAGGCATGTTCTTCATGAAGCCTTAGGCAAAACCATGTGCAGTGCTTAGCCTCGCAACCCATGCCAAATATTATTCTTTCAAGGCAGCAAGCCAAACATGTGGGGGCTGTCCCACCCCAATGGCAGTGAAGGCTTGAACAATCATGGCCATGCTCCTACATTGTATGAACCTCATTTTGCAGATGCACCACAGGCAAATCAGAATTATCAGCACCATCAAGCCAGCCAGAGCACCCATTCCCGCCCATTCCTTCAGATGATTGAGGGCGGTGGACATCCATCTCGTCAGTCCTTCAGCAACTCCAGGGTCCACTCGAGTTGAATTCACAGCAACTATTGCAACTCTCAACTGCTCCATGGTCGCTTTGAATTCACCTGACCAATTTCCTATAAAATAACTTGATACAACTTTAGACAAATTTGCAGCATAGGAAAATTTTTCATAGTGAATAGAAGTCACACATAGGGCCTGATACTTCCATTCGCATCCCAACTGAGCCATCTGCAAGAGGACATCAACCTCCTCTTGCACCAGGCCAATCCTTTGGTTAACCAACATTAGCCTGCCTTTAAGCTGGGCAGAAATGCCTCTTTGAATGTCTAAGGCATGTCAGACACATTGTTAAGTGTTTGAGCTGTCTGGATGGTGTGACTCATAGCAATGGCGGCTGTGGTGGCCCCAATTGTGGCTAGGGAAATGGCTGTACCAACAGCTACAGTAATACCAAAATCTCTCTTGGCTCTAAACAAGCTCATGGCATTAGGGCTTTGTACCGGGACAGGTACCCATTCCAGGGCCAATCCTCGCCCTTAAAGTCAGCATCATACTTGTCATTTCGGACCTTTCTGGTTAGCTGTTCTGGTACTCACACTGGATCTTGCTGGTCCTGAGGAAAGACACAAACAGAACCTCTCGTCCATGTAAACACTGGATCAGGACCATGCCAGTGACCCATGAAAATATCCTTCCATTTCACCATGCCTCTGTGGCTAGGGGTGAGAATCAGATGTCTATCTGCCATGGAGCGGCCATCAACATCCAAATTTTAAAAATTAAGGGTAAACAGAGCTATAAATAGTCTTTCTTTGAGGGTGCAGCCATGGCCTATTCCCCCTTTTTGTTTTTGTAAGCATTCCTTCAGCGTGCGATCAGCACGTTCCACTATACCTTGTCCTTGTGGATTGTAAGGCAATCCATGAGTTACTTGTACATCCATTTGTCTGCAGAATGCAGTAAACTGTGTTCCAGTATAAGCAGGGCCACTGTCAGTTTTTACCTGTAGAGGCTTTCCCCAAGCTGCCCAGGCCTCTAGGCAGTGCACAATGACATTGCGTCCTTTCTCTCCTGACATGGCAGTGGCATGCAAAATACCAGAGCACGTATCTACAGAAACATGTGCATACTTTAAAGAGCCAAATTCAGAAATGTGAGTAACATCCATTTGCCATACTTTTAACGGCAAGATCCCTCTGGGATTAACACCTAGGGAAGGTGGGTGGTGGTAAACCACACATTGAGCACAATCCAAAACTATTTGACGTGCCTCAGTTCTGGATATTTGAAACTTTTGTTGTAAGGTCTTAGCATTCACATGATATAGTTGGTGAAATTCTTGAGCTTTGACTACAGGTTAGGTAAAGAATACCCAGTCCTGTCTAGTGCACATATCCACCTTGGCATTGCCTTCATTGAGTGGACCTGGAAGGCCAGTATGAGCACGGATATGTTGAGGAAAAAATCTCTCCTTTTGTTGCAAAATCAAGTCTTGCAAGTGGTTAAATAGGACAGCAACCGAACTGGGTGATTTTATTGGTCCTGCCACTTCAAGCACCTTTAAAGCATTAACCACATAAGCTGAGTCAGATATCAAGTTAGAGGCAAAATGGCATTCTTTAAACACTTCACATACTATTTGAAGTTCCACTACCTGAGGAGTACCAGGAGTAAATTGATGTTGAACTGGTTGTTTGCCTTGCACCATATAGGCACCTACTCCTGTTTTTGAGCCATCAGTGAATACGTTGACAGCTCCTGCCACTGGCTCTGTGGCGGTGACCTTGGGAAAAATTATGAGGTGCTCCTTAAAAAATGTCTTAAGAGGATGTTGTAGGTAATGATTATCTATTTTTCCAGCAAAGGTACAGCGAAGAATTGCCCAATCATCAACAACAGCACACAGGGTGTTAACCTGTGCTGCTATGTATGGCACAATTATTACAGCTGGTGCATGCCCAAAATACTGAATGGACTGTTGGATGCCATTCTGAGCTAAATCAGCTACTGCTGTAGGGTAATGTTCTATACTTTTACTAGGCGATACCTTTGGGTGTATACACAACAGTGGACCTGATTGCCATAGTACCCTTGTGGGTTGTCTGAATGTGGGTAAAAGGCATAGGGCAAAATCTTTTCCTTCCTCTATCCTATTTAGGCAAGCATCCTGCAACCTCTGTTCAACTACCTGCAGTGCTTTTCTGGCTTCCACTGTCATCACTCGCTTGGAGTCTAAATCCGACTCTCTTTTCAGAATGTCATAAAGGGGTTTCAATTCATAATTTGCAATCCTAAGATATCCTCTAATCCAATTAATATCTCCCAACAGCTCTTCCTCTGAGTCTGTAGACTCAGGAGTTTCTATATCAGCAAGGTCGGGGTACAACTCTCCCCCTTTACTCTGTCCTTCTTCACTGTCTGCCCACTCTGATCTCTCCTCCCAACATCTCCAAGTTGGCCTGTTATCAGCTTCTGGTGGCCTTGGCAAATGGAACCACACCTGCCTAGAACCAATCCACAGGTTTTGATCTTCTGTGGAGACAAAAGCAGAAACTCTTTTCCCAAGTAACATATTCTTATAAACAGATTTCAAAGTCAAGATATCCTTAAAGTATATGCATTTGTTTGACTTAGCAGTCTTAGTAATCAGTTGTCTCTCTGCAGTTAGCTCATTAAAAGTCAAAAAATTACAAGAAAATGCAATAAGCAGAATCCACACTCTGTTTATCTGCCATCTTTATGTGGCTTTTTTATCTTTATTTCCTTCCCCATTTAGAGGTTTTGAGAATCTAAATCTGTTTTATTGAGAATTCTT
Source organism: Sigmodon hispidus (assembly GCA_004025045.1). NCBI lineage: Eukaryota > Metazoa > Chordata > Mammalia > Rodentia > Cricetidae > Sigmodon > Sigmodon hispidus. Next base: position 23,754 of record PVIH01018748.1, read on the forward strand.
AATCATTTTCTAATGCAAAGAGCTTTTAAAATGTTGCTATCACTTTAAATGCTGACTCCGCCCCTCTTGGCTGCTTTTCAATATGGTGTAGGAACCCACAAATCTCTCCACTGCTAGCAAGCAGAGCAGACTCAGAAAAACCTTAATGAAGCAGCTCCTTAAGAGCCAAAAGAATTGGATGTGAGGTTGAAGACCCCATCCTTGTATAATCTTTAATTCCTACCTTAAAAATCTTCTCGGAGCCCTTACCAAAACAGCCCCAGCTTTGCTAATGCTTTT
>PVIH01018748.1:24132-37615 GCA_004025045.1 Sigmodon hispidus
CGGGACCTTTACAATTGTTCTCTCTTTGTTCTTCTCTCTGCTTCTCCTTCCTCTCCCCCCCCCGGAAACCCCGCCCACTGACTAGAAACTCTCAGGGCATCCAATCCCAATAAGCCACGTGGGCACAGTTCATAGGTCCACATACACAACAGCAAACCACGCCCCAGGCTCAAGCCAAATAAGGAGTTGTTTATCAAAAGAGAGCACTCACCCATGGGGGGTGGAGGCCGGAAATCAGCACCATCTTTAGGGTGCAACAGCAGGCAGCTCTCTACAACATATATGATTTTTCTTTTTACTTATGTCTCCTAACTAAATAGTTGCTTTTATTCTCCTTAAGTAATTCACTATTATAGATATGAGTAATTTATAACTTATTAAACAGTGTAAGCATTACATGCCTTTCATTGTGGCACTCTGGAGACAGATGCAAGCGTATCTCTTTGAGTTCAAAACCAGCTGGTCTACAAAGCAAGTTCCAAGATAGCCAAAGTTGTTACACAGAGAAACCCTGTCTCAAAAAACAACAAAAAATAGTATGAATATGTAACATATTTTAAAAAGCTTCTTGCAAACAAACATGCTACTGGAAATGCAAAATTGACAGGACAGAGGAGGGAATATGAGAAGGGATAACAAAGAGTAGTAAAAAACATTTTTAAAGCCATATGAAAACCTACTACAGAAGCTTCCTAAAATAATATATATGCAGTTTAAATAGAGCTACCATATAAGGGGTGGGGTAAGTAACTATACCCCAGTTAGACATCATATGCTATCAAATGCAATCACCAGTAGCAGGAATGAGTTAAGTATTTTTTGAGCCATTGACCAAAGGGACCTCATAGACTTCCCCACATACTGTGAGCTATTGCTAATGCTGTTACTTACCCTCTGCAACAGGAAGATCCTATAAATGAAGACATCACGTATTTGGAACATGTAATTGTTTAGCTGATACTTAAGTTGTATACCTACTAACTAACATTCATTGGATCAGAAAGTGCTATATATACTACCAGAAAAAGAAAAGCAATTATTAGCCTCACCTAACTATAATTGTTGCAAGCTACAATAATAACATGCCTGAAAAATATGCTCAGTGGTGCAAAAGTGAAACTATTATGGGAGTAGCCAAGAATCTTTTCATTGGAATTAAGACCTGTTCCCTGTATGGAACCTCTTCCTGTCTTTGTTAATGAGGCCATGAAGAACCTGAGAGTAGGTATGTCATGGTCCCTACAAGAAAAATTTTCTGCTAAAGAAATGTAGCAATAAATGACATGCCACTATACCAATAGGTCAATGCGTTATTACTCAACTCTCATCTAAGATGCTTCTCATAGTAGATGGGAATAAATGCAGATACCTGTAAGGGAGTACACGGTAAAACTATTAAACTAGACTACTCCATTGGTAGAAAGAAAAGTTCATTGTGAAACTCAAACAGCCATGGCTGTGTCTCGTATAGGTAGGTGGAGGAGGGCAACAAAGCCAGGTAATTTCTTGCCAGTTGTGAAGGTAGGTATGTTGCAGTGCATGGGAGCAGGTGGGATGCTAACCACCCCAGAACAGCCTGGAAAGTAGCATAGGGACTTTGATTTCTTGCAGGCTTCTTTGAGCTAATAAAGAAGCAGATATTCCATGGGCAGAAGTAGGGGCTATAGGGAGTACATAAGGAAAGGAATGTTTTGTTTTGGTTTTTTCCTGACAAACAGAAACCAAGTTCACAGTCTTCTTGAGGAATGCAGAGCTTAGACTTTTGGGTTTTTTGCTAAGAGTTCTTCTGTTTACCTGGTCAGAATACAATCTGAGCTGAACCTAGGTAATTGGTGCATTATCAACAGCACTGCCATTTTAGAGTAGTCCTCTTTGGATCTAATGATACCCACAACCAGACAGTATGCAAAGACTGAGAGATTTTAAAGTACTCAATCTTAAATGGGACGCCTCAATCAAGCACATGTCCCAAGGCTCAGGGGTCAATTTACAAGAGAAAAGAGCCAGAGGTAATGAATAACTCCAAGCTAATGGTGTCTTCCAAACACAACAGGACTGAAACACACAGGTATCATGACAACATAAGACCTGAATGAAATGGATGGACTTGGAGAATATCCTCCTGAGCAAGGTATCACAAACCTAGAAAGATAAGCAGAGGATGTACTCACTCATTAGTGGACTCTAAACAAAAAATCAAAAAGCAAAGCATGCCCAAGCTGCAAACCACACCCACTGAACAGCTTGTGATCTGAAACACCTTGGACTGACACCTTGGATCCCATTCCCTCTAGAGGAACACCTAACTCAGTCTCAAAGTTGGGATGAGGAAAGCAGATCTGCCTGGAGTGGATGCTGAACTAAGCCACCTTGGGACCTTGGGACCTCCTGCCCTTGCTCGGGAGGAGATAAGGAGATGTGGAGAAGAGAGAGTGACTGGGAGGGGCGAGAGGGGGAAGGGAGCTTGAACAAGGGGATACATGGATAAAAAATGAATTGTTAAAAAAACAAATAAAAAATTAAATTAAATTAAATTAAAAAGGCCTGCATGAGTTCAAGCCAAATAGGGCTAAGCAGTGAGAGGAGGAAGTGGCCCCGGGATTATCATAATATATTTTATATTTAATAAAATCAGCCTGGAATATCAGACGATAGAGCCATCTTTCTAGCCTTTTTTAGGTTTTTTCTTTGTTTTAGAGAAAATGTTTTCTATTTTTAATTCTAGGATTAAAGGTGTGAACTATTGCTGTTTGGTAGTTAGGCCTGGAGCTCTCAGAAAAACAGAAAGATCTCTGTCTCAAGAGTTATGGGATTAAAGGCATGAGTTACCACTCTCTGACCCTCATAACTTGACTGTGAGTGAATCTGTTCTCTGATATTCAGGCTGATTTTACTAAATATAAAATACTTCACCAAACAGGGTTTCACCCCTATCAAGAAGCTATCACAATTGATAGATGCTGGGAGAGGTAAAATCGTTTTTATCAATTCAGTGACACTAGGTATATTAACCACACATCAGAGCAAGCCACATTCTCAAAAATAGTAGGCCAACACTTACCAGGCTTAATGATTTTTGTGAATATTTTTTAAGAGAGAGTAAGTTGGGTGGAGAGATAGGTGGAGGAGGGTCTAGAAAGAGTTGGCAGAGAAGAAAGAATATGATCAAAATTGCACAGTATGAAAATAAAAAAAAATACATGTCAAGACTAGTTCATCAATTGAACTTTTTCATGAGGGTCTTGATATATAGCCTAAGATGGCCTCAAATTCATTATGTTGCCTATGTTGGCTTAAACTCAGATATCATCCTATCTTGCCCTCCCTTGTTTTAGAAATATAGATATGTACTACCATATTTGCCCAAAATTCATACTTTTATTAGAGAAATTGAGATGTATAAATATGTCACTAGTAGAGGGCTTGTAAAGCATGTTAGCAATAAAACTACTTTGTATTGGGGCCGAAGAGATCAATCAGAAGTTTAGTAGAGCATTTATTTCTCTTTCAGAGGACCCAATTTAGGTCCCAGCACATGGCAACTTCAATTTGTTTCAATTCCAGGAGATCCAATGCTACTCTCTGAGCTCCAGCATCACAGGGCATACACATGGTACAAATATACACATGTAATCTAAACACTCAAGTATACAAAATAAAATGCATAGATATAAAAATAATTTTAAATAGCATGGATATAGACACAATTTTAGGAACTGGGAATGCAGCTCACTGGCAGAACACTTTCATGTCATGCACAAACTCCTGAATTAAAAAATACAGAAAGAAACTGAGAACTCTATTTTTACTTAGGTATACAGCAATTTAAGTCTTCATCATGTAATGATATGTAATTATTTTAATATATGTGTTATATGTAAGCATACAGGGTTATATCATAAACATTCCCTGAAATAACCAGTGAACTGTTATTAACTAAAGTCTTTCCTCACTTTAGGGGAAAAAAATAATCTAAACCATTTGGTTTGCAAATGGATGTGTTTCTTACTTATTAGAGACCCCAACAATCAAAGCTAGAAATTTTTGAGAAACAAAATGAAGTACATGAACTTAGTGATTGTTTTGATATTTTTGGCTTTGTTTTGTTGGGGTTTTGGTTATTTTAGTATTTATTTAGAGACAGAAAGAAAAGGAAGTGTGGTGGATAGGGAGGTGATGGGATCTGGAAGGACTTTGGGGAGGGAGAAGTATATAAATTAAATAGAAAATTTAAATATAATAACTTTAATATTAAAAATTAATTTATAGAAAGTAGTAAATAGTGAAGAATAGTAAATTAGCCTTGTAGTAGTTATTCTGAGATTTTTTAAAATATGTGATATTTTCAATTTAATCAACATTTTGTAATTGTCTTCAAGTACATACACTATCAAAAATATCATTATATTATACCCTTTGTGTGTGGTTTTTTTGAGACAGGATTTCTCTGTGTAACAGCCTGGCAGTTCTGGAAGACTTTGTAGACCAGGCTGCCCTTGAACACACAGAGATCCACTAGATGCCTCTAGTGTGGGGATTAAAGGCATGCACACCACATCACGCCTGTATAATACATTTTAAACAATGAAATGTGGTATTTCTTGTGTTTTCCATCAACTTTGTATTTTAGAATACTATTTTAGAATAGTCTTAGATAGCCAAAAATTTGCAAATTTAATATATAATTTCTATACGCAACTCATCAAGTTTTTCACACTATTAACGTATCTCAACAGCACATATATCCTTTTGCTCTCTAAAACGAGTGTTTGCTCTCAAGATACCAGATTCCTACTGAGATCGAACTCATTTGGTACTCAGGCATTTATGGCTAGACAGGAAACATATGCAGATTTTCTCTCAGCTTACTGACAAGAGAGCACAGGACTTCTTAGCTTATATAATCACATGAGTCAGTCCATGTAAAAGAAATTTAAAAAATCTTTCTAAATGCTTATTTATAACCTACTGGTTCTCTTTCTATGGGAAACTTTGATGAATACAATATGAATTAATTACAAAATGTTATCAGTAATGAATATGAATAAGTTACATTTTATACATGGGAAATGCTGTAATGAAACACATTACTTTGTACAGTTGACATGTTAATAAAATGTGTAGAGAAAGCTAAAGAATTGAAACATGCATTTAAAGTTCTTCTGTGAATATGACATATAAATACAGAGATATATGCATGTTGTATTTTAGTTTATAATCTAAATCCTATAGAATTGTCTTTAAATTTTATCCTAGACAAGGATAAAATTATCTGTCAATTATTATGCAAAAATACATTAGTAAGTATTTTGTATTATTTAATATTATTCTGTATAGTTATACATTTGACATAATTAATGCAGAGAATCAGTTGAGTAAGAAACTTTTCTATCCACTAACTAAACTAGTTTTCTAGAATTCTGGGCATCACACTCTCAGTAGTATTTTAGAAACATTTGTCCTACAATTTTACATAAATGCATGTTCTGCTCTTATAATGGCATTTGTTTTCTCTTTGAGGAAACTAACAATTCATGAAAAGAAGTTGCAGAGCCATCAATATGTAAGAGGACCACAAAATTTGACAGTGATCTCTGTGTTTTACTCTCATATGATGCCTTCTCAGTAAAATTGAGATTATTTTTAAATATTAGTAAAATGAAAGAATACAACTTGTAAAGTTCAGAATCCATGTTCTGCTTTCTCTAATGTATCTAGTAGTATAACTGTGAAGAAGATAATAAAAAGAGAAACTATAGATGCCAGTAGTGCTTCCTCTGTGTACATGGGAAGAGAATTTATTAAGAATTGAATCAGAAATGAAAATGGTATTAGCAATTGAGTCTCTTAGTTGCTCCCTATGCTTGAATTTTGCTGGAAAAATCTTGCACTCCTTTATGAAGGAGAATACCATTGATTTATGATTGATTCAAGGTCTCAAAATAATCTGCCATGTTTTTATTCTGTAATAGCTTTATTAGAGATGTTAATTATGATTTTATAATTGAATAAGTTCCACTAATAGTATGTTAGTTATTATAATGCTTGTATTGCATAGCACTTTGTGGTTATCAAATTCTCTTATATATGTGCTTTCTTAGCATTCTGACCTGATCTTATTTATACAGAAAGCAATGCCTGATGTGTGTGTGCACATACTGATTTCAGAAGTGATTCCTGGAAACAGGAGAATGGTTTAGCAAAATATCATGGGAATATAGGAAGATTAAATGCATCCAAGTGATTCTTAAGTGGAAAATATGTATGGCTGGCTGAGATAGTGATTAACCTAAAGAAGCATGTCTCAAAATTGTCAGCCCAGAAACGAGTAAGTGACATTTCTGCATCAGTTCTGGCTTCCATTGATCAAAGGTTGGCTGAGAGACATCCAATGTGATGGTACTGCTAAAATCACAGGATCGTAGCTATAGAGAGCTTGAGGTGAAGCACTGTTAGCAAAATGGTTAGAAGTAAAACAGAAGTAATTTATGCATTATTTGCTAGACAATAATATAACTTCTGTGATTTGAAGTGACTTGAGAGCGCTCTTATGCATGCTCTCATGGCAACACTAAGAAACAAGGAAAATATTATTATTAATGACATTTGGGAAAGATAACTTCACAAATAATGTGTTGTGCCATTGCTAATAAATAATTTGCCCACCACCCCCACAGTTTCTTTGTTTGGAAAAAGGTAGGTAGGGCTCAATACTGTATAACCCCTCCATTATGAAAAATAACTGAATATCTTCAAAATGTTTTAATATCCCAGAAGAATGCAGCTATCTAAAGTACAGGAGTTGAACTTCCCATTCCATTTGAAAACAAAATGAGTATTTTAACATTTTGAAACATTAAATTCTAGATCAAGTAAAATTGAAAAATAAATGGAGGACCAATTTTATCTCTCATTCCTCATGCACGTCTCCCACAACTTTCAAGAGCTTGGCACTCCTCATGTATGCATAATTATACAAAGTAATCATAAAATTTTATATTTTAGTACATGAATAATGAGCCTCAAAAGTCAACAATGAACTTAAAAAATATTCATAGAAAACATTATTTTCTAATTTTAAAATTGGTAATTTATGACTGCTTTTATTTATTTTGCACCTCCAAACAAACTACTGTCTGTTTTCCTCTCAGAAGTTTTGCCCTAACTCTATCAGCATATTGTATTTGTGCCATTCTTTGAAGATGGCCATGTTTCAGCCTTAGTTGTATCCTGAATTGTGTGAGACTCCATGCTGTGTCAATACGTTTCATTCGGCCTCTCCCTCTACTAAAAAGAGCTATCTTTCTAAAGTAGCCTTTGTGGATATAGAAAATATGAAAATGTTGGACTGGAAGGCTACTATTGGTTCATAATCTAGGTCATGCGGAAGGTCGTTTTCTTCAATGATTTGTCAGAGAGTTGACTATTTTTTTGTGTACCAACTGAATAATGGGCCACAAAATGGAGAACCCCCCCATTTTATTCTCTCATTTATTATATCTTGGCCATGGTTTTCCCCCCCTCCTCTCCTCCCAGACCTTCTCCCCTCCTTTCCTCTCCCCAGATACACTGCTCTTTTGTTTCACTTCAGAAAAGAGCAGATCTTTGAGGGATATTAACTAAAAATGATATAACAAGTCACAGTAAGAGTAGGGAAAAACTCTTGTATCAAGGCTGGATGTGTCCACTCAGTAGAAGAAAAATTATCCCAAGAGCAGGAAAAAGAATCATAGAGAATAAAGTGCCCTCCTTAAATGTCTTCTTATATTTTGACACAGAAACAAGAAAAGTAACTAATATAAAACCTAAAATATTAGAGTTCAGAGACCTCCAGATAGCTGAACTTGTGGAGGTTTATAAAACGTGGATCACCAAGAGAAGGCAAAAAAATTCTGTACTTTGTCCTCATACATCACTTTTTGTATATCTCAAACTGTATCCTTTGTAATATCATTTATAATGAAGCAGTAAGCATAATTCCCCCAAGTCCTTGGAACCATTACAACATATTAATCAAAAGCAAGGGAAGAAGTGTAAGAACTCTGACTTGTAATCAGTTAGGGAAAGGCACAGATACAGCTTGGGGTTTGTGATTGGTATGTAAAATGTGTGTGACGGATAGTTTTGGGGACTAAGACCTCAATTTATGGTCTCTGGTGCTATATCCAGTTAGACAGAGCTGAATTGAGTTAGAGAACTCAGCTGGTTTGTACTGTAGAACTGATTGCTTACCTGCTGGCAGGAAAAAATCCTTATATCTCTTGAGAACACAAAAAATGATCTGTGTTTTCAGAGTGTGAGAACAGAAGAAAAACTGTTTTGTCCTACACAGCAGGTCAAGGTAATCACACAGAGTGAAAGAGAGACGATTCTGGAACCGCATAAACCATCAACAGCTCACTTCTTTTTCTTTCTTCGTCTTCTTTTTACTTTTTTTTCTTATTCATTATGTATGCATATTGTTTGACAAGTTCTACTCAATATACAATATCATTATACACTTTACTGATGATAACTCTCATAGTTGAATAGATAGAATAAAATTTTCAAATTCACCCAGCGTCTCAGCATTTCTAGTGCTATGATAAAACACCAGTACAAAATGCAACTTGTACAGCAATGAATTTATGTCTACTTATATCTGGGTCATACTCTATCACTATGGGAAGTCAGAGCAGAGACATAGGCAAGAACCTGGGTATAGAAACCTAAGCAGAGTCAATGGAGGAATGATGCTGACTGGCTTATTGCTTATGGCTCCTATCTTATACAACTTAGGACCAGTTGCCCAGGGGTGGCATCACCCCCTGCCTGGACTAGCTAACATCAATCATTAATCAAGAAAATGCCCTACAGGCTTACCTATAAGCATTCTAATTTTTTCAACTGAAGTTACTCTCCCCAAATAATTCTAGCTTGTGTCAACTTGACAAAAAGAAAAAAAAAAAACTAACTAGTATACCCAGCTTATCCCTGTTTGAGCTACATTTAAAACAAATATTTATTCCTATTCTTAGGTAGTGTTCTGACTTTGATGAATAAAACTGGAGGGTTTTGTACCAAGGATTCTGATTTATTCTTATTTTTTTCTTATTGATCTAATATATATACATCACCATTCTTGTCCTCACTATGGTCCTTGAACACAATACGTGGCTTTGACTCTGTCCTGAACACTTGTGTCTAGCTCAATGGTCCTTGATATGGAGGTCTATAGTCCAGAAAATTCACAGTTTAAAGAGCTTCATCAAAAAGCCTTCTCTGCTTATTCATCCATTGAAATATTTTCTTTCAGGTAGAACTAATATGCTGGACAGTAGAAATTCAGTAGTGAATTTTTAAATAGATATTGCTAATACAGTTATGAAACTTGCAGCCAAATGGATGAGACAAAAACCAAACTGAACCATGCACATCCACTGCCATTTTGTACATAGATAAATGAGTAAAATGATTGCTAGTTGTAATACTATGGTGAATGAAATAAATAGGATTTTATATGACAAAATTAAAAAGTAATTTATACAGTAAGTCAAGACCTCTTTTATCTTTTGAATAAGTGGCAATCAAAAAGGCCTATGCATTATAGATGTTATAGCCACTTCTATGGGAAGCTGTAGAGTCATCAGGAGATGGAGACTAATAGGATAGCCCTGGTCTTTATGAGATTGACATTAAAGGAGTCATTTCAACCAAAGTTCTTTGCTCTTTCTCATTTTAATGTTAGTCATGAGGTGAAGACAGTGTTTCAAGGGTGTACTGCCTTGCTACAGACCAAAGGCTAAAGGACAGACTGACCATTGTCTGAAACTTGCAAAATTGTGAGCCCAAACAAAAATATTCTATGAGATTGTTACAGTAGGAAAATAGGCAGGAACAAGCTATATGAAAATCCAGAGATTTAATAATCCAGGTAAAAGTAGGAAAAGTGCCAAAAATAGGAGTATTTGGTGAGATTGGGTTTGTTCAACCAATGGAAAGACCAGTGTACTTTGAGGTTCATGAGCAAGAGAATGATAGGGCGAAAGCCTGGCAATTTTGTGTCTGTTCTTGAAATTTTATCTTCATTTAATTTACAAAGTTATGTAATTATGGAATTGCCTTACATATTAAATAGGGTAATGATATGAGCTGCCACACATCAAGTAAAGTTACGCTGGCTGCTGGTATAAAACTAATTTACACAAGGAAAAAAGTAGAGGCAGGAAGATCAGCTAGGAGTGTCTCTGGTTTTCAATTGATAGCTGATAAACTGGAATTAAGGGGAAGAGCAGAAGCATGAATGAGATTGGTAAAGAATGCTCAGAAACACTATGTGCTATGATTGTGGAACTGATAAGATTTACAGAGAATGAAGACAGCAAGAGAGTAATCAAGTGAAAGTCCTAGGCCTTAGTCTGAACAACTAAAGAAATTGGCTGCATTTAGCAAAACAAATTCAGCAGTAAATAAAACAATATAGTTCTACTTTAACATTGTATCTTACCCCAGTTAGAATGGCTGGGATTTTTTAAGAAGCCAACAAATGCTGGCATGGATGTGGAAAAGGGAAGATATTTATTCAGTGTTGGTGGGAATACAACCTAGTACAGTGATTATGGAAATCAATATGGAGGTTCTTCAAAATTTTGAAAATAAATTTATCACATGACTCAGCTATACTACTTGAGCATATCTCCAAAGGACTTCATATCCTGGTATAGAAATAACTGCTTTCCCATGCTCATTGCTGTGAGATTTACAATAGCCAAGAAATGAAAAAGTTTAGCTATCCACCAGTTAACAAAAGGATAATAAAAAGGGATATATTTATACAATGTAAAATTATTTAGCCATTTATATAACTTACATATGAATTGATGAAGCTGGAAACAAGAATTCTTAGTGAGTTACTAGTGTAAAGTGTTAAAAGGGAATAAATGGAAAAAGAATGGGTTAAATTTGGGTTGAGGATGAAGAGCAGGGTAAAGTAAAAAGTATGAGGAAATACAAATAACACTAAAAACCTTTTAAAAGTATTATGGAAAACTACATAAACCTTACTGTGGAAGCTTTCTAAGATATGTGTTCAATCTATCTATCTATCTATCTATCTATCTATCTATCTATCTACCTATCTATCTATCTCTTATCTATCTGTCTATGTATAATACATACATCAAAAGAGTTAAAATTTAGTTACCCTATAACAGTGGGACAATTCTTCCACTAGCACTACAGACTAACAAATCAAAAGTTCATACAAAAATGGATTACTTCTTTAGGAGTTATTGTCTATGGAGGTCTCATATACCCCCAAATATTATAGGCCATTGCTAGTGCTGTTAGTTAGAATACCATTGAATATTAGATGGTAAAACCCTGCTGAAAAAAGATAGCAAATACTTGAGTCATATAACATTTAGAAATCAAGCAGATAATGACCTAAAATTATCATCATTTTTTGGTAAGCTTTCATAGTACCTGAAGGTGTTAAGAGTGTTATCAGAGAAGAAAAGTCATCATCAGTGCAATCATTGATTTTAGCCAGCGGTGCACTCTGTGAGCTATGATAATGGCAGGCCTAGTAAGACATCCCACTGGTAAAATAATGACATGGACCTCATGGGACTGACCCATCAATTTCTGATTGAATTCAAGTACTGATCCACAAGATAAAACCTATACCTGGGACCATTATTAGGCCAAGAACTTGTGGTGACACATGTCATAGCCCTAGGGGCGAACATACTGCTCTTATGTTGTTAAATCAACATAATAGCAAACCAATTTGTAATGACTTATCATTATACCTGTAGGTTAATGTACTTCTTAATCGCCATCAAAGAAGCTTCTATTTGTAGTAGATGGTGAGTAACAGAGACTCACAGCTGAACAAATCACAAAAAAATAAGAGACTGACAAATTCTTATCCATAATCAGAACATATTTCCTATACCTCCTCTTTCTGAGGCTCAGGGGTCATTATGGAAGAGGAAAATGAAAGAATGTAAGAGGTAAAGACATTATTAGATGACTATAAGAAAACAGTCTCCTTAGGGCACAACAAGGCAACTATAGCTATGAACTTACAGCATTTGTGACAGCATATATGCAAGCCCAATCCATACAAAACTCCAGCATGGAAATGGGAATTGGGCACAAAATCTTACCTTTTACCATGAAATTTGGCCAATGTTAGCTGTTGGAAAGGAGAAAGATGGTTTTCTCCAAGAGTGTGGTTCTTTTTTAATTCAACCACAATCCTGTGGTAGATTTCATATCCAAAAACATATAGACAGCATTAATTTGTTTTGATAGGTTTGAAAAATAAAATATAGGGTTGAGTAGATGAAAAAGTGCAGGTGGATCTTAGAAGAGTTGGTGAGATGAATGTAATCAAAACACATCGTACAAAATTATCAAAGAACATATAGAAGTTAGTGAAAGTAGTAATTTTCTGGTCACAATACAGCTTTTACAAAAAAATGAAAACAAAGACTAGGACCGAGTGCTGTCTGCAGAATCCCAGCACACTCTGGAGCAGGGGCAGGTAAACTCTGACCCTGACCACATCCACAGCTCCTGCTGAGGGAATTTGCACAGCTCCCCACCATGAACTCGAACTGAGCAAACCAACTACAGGGGTCTCTGAAGGGCAGATTCAGACCCCGCCCAGAGGTGAAGAGGGGACACCAGGCCTCAGCGCCTATATCCCAGCCTGGGAGGGAGAGTTGAGCTCCCATTGCTTCCGATTCCACTCCCGGGACCAAGTGCTGTCTGCAGAATCCCAGCTCACTCTGGAGCAGGGGCAGGTAAACTCTGCCCCTGACCACATACACAGCTCCTGCTGAGGGAATTTGCTCAGCTCCCCACCACGACCTCGAACTGAGCAAACCAACAACTGCAGGGGTCTCTGAAAGACAGAATCAGACCCTGAACAGAAAGGTGACAGGAGGCACACAAACCCGAGTGCCACAACTGACCAGGACCCATCTAATCGTGAACCACTGAAGCCATGGGCAAACGTCAGTGCAAAAAAATTACATAATAATACAAAGGACAACATGGTAACTCCAGAAGAGAGTGGCGATCTTACAAATACAAGACCTGAACTGAGCAATGAAGAAGAAACAGAAGGAAGCAACACCAAAAATTCCTTTTTGATGATCATCGAAGCTCTAAAAGAAGATATGAAAAAAGCCTTAAAGAAATAGAAGAAAATACAAACAAAAAATTGGAAGAGATGAACAAATCTATAAAAGAAACATGCCAGGAACTAAAAGCTGAAATAAAAGCTGAAAAAAAAGCTGAAATAGAAGCAATAAAAAAGGCGCAAAATGAGGCAAAAATGGAAATAGAAAACCTGAAGAAAAAAGCTGGAACTACAGATACAAGCATAACAAACAGAGTTCAAGAGATGGAAGATAGAATCTCTGAAGTGGAAGACTCAGTAGCTCAAATAGATATATCAGTCAAAGAAAATAGTAAAACTAAAAAAGCC